>CM010617.1:9636148-9796148 GCA_003430845.1 Xanthoceras sorbifolium | reverse complement strand
AAGAATTAGTAGATCTGTTCCGCCCAAAATGGGAATGGGCTAGGGTTATGAACTTATAATCTATAATCTGATGATCGATTCAATACATTTCTTATGTACCCATAGGTGCTATATTGGATTTGAATCCGATTTCGGATCAATCTATATTGATTGACTGCCTCCATTATGTTGTTGCTAGCAAATACCACTATTTTTTGTTTTGGATCTTCCAAATCATTCCCGCAGGAGATCCGGACCCATTTTTTTCTGATCCTTCGATAAAAAGATTCATTCTCTTCATAAAAAATAGGAGGTAGAACCAATAAAGATTTCTTTTTCGATTCATCCCTGGAGTTGAATACCTCATTCAAGAATTGTTTTTGATCCAATCCGTAGGAATCAATAGAAAAGGAAAATCCCTTATGATACACCAGATCCGGCTCGGTTATTGATAGAGTGAATAGATCTGCCATTTCTTGAAATCTCTCTTCTGATTCAAAATCGTGGTGTAACGTGTATCCCCCCCTGTTCCGGTCATGGAATAGATGAAATAAATCAAAAAATGGATTTTTGTTTAAGAATGAAATCTTATTGGAACTGTCCATATCCAGTACATCCTTCGGAACCATATCACATCCCGGATCTGATGAAATAGGATGAATTGAGACGGTATTTTGTAAATACGTAATTATCTTGAATAGATACCGGGATTCATATTGAAAATAATCAGAAATTAGAAAATCATAAAATTAGAAAATCATAAGAGTTGTCTTTCGATTATTTCAGATTGATTAGAATCAACAAAAATCAAATAGATAAAGCAAAGAAATCGAATTGAGATACTATGTACATTACATATATTTAATTGATATTAACATGTATGAAAATGCATACAGAAAATGCATATACATGTTGTAAATTGATCTCGATTCAATTTTTTCTTTATACATTACAATAATAGAAATAGATAATATGGTCGAAAGATTCATAAATGAATCTTTCGACTATACTATCGGATCTCCTAGGCTACTGCTGATTCTAGTCCGTTCGGTTCATTTAAGATGGGAAATTTCATTTTTTTTAGTTCTTAAATCATTGATAAGAACTAAGAAATTCAGTTTCATTCAAATTAATCACTTTGACTGACCGTTTTTACGTATATTATAAGCAAAAAGGCAGTAGGGATTAGAATGAACAGTGCAGTAGCAATAAATGCGAGAATATTTACTTCCATAATGTCAATACAATATTAAATAAAATAATAAGAGACTCTAAATTAAAGTTTCTTTCTCACATCCACTCTCCGGAACAAAACAAAAAGATCGTATCCATTGATATGAAAATATTTGATACACGAAGCCATGATCAAATTTCTATCTATATACCCCTGACCCTATTAAGTTTGACTAAAGTCAACTAACGGCAGGGGAGGTCGTTGTCAATAAACAATAAAGTTGACTCCGCTTGTAGTTGGTAAAACCTCAGGGGAGGTTGGTGTAATTAACTCTAAAAAATAATATTAATTATTAAAAATTTAAAATTTAAAAAATAATTCAAATGGATCTATCCATTTAAAAAAATATTTTTTTAATTTTTTTCATTTTTAAAGTTTAATAATTAATATTATTTTTTTATTTTTTAATCAGGGGTATTTTTGTCATTTTAGATAAAAAAATTTGTCAAACCATTATTTTATACTAAGTCAACTAACGGTAAGGTATTGATGTGTAATTAAGGCTAAATTCAATTTCATTACAATATGGTCAAACGTCAGGGTATTCCATTACAATTCGCCCAATATAAAATGACCAAAATGTATCACAGTAAAATTAATTTATTTAAATTATTAATGGAAATTCTATTTATATACATTAAGCATATTTAAATGTTTTTACTGTAATTTTAAGAGCATCTTCAATGTAAATATGTATTTTTGAGTATCTAAATAGTGTCACATCAGCATTTCTAAATAATATGGATCTACTTTGACAAAAAAATTATAGAAATGCATATTCACTTCTCCAATGTGAGTATCTAAATAATAATTTTAAACCAATCACCACAAGTCATTTATTACATTCTCTCTCCATTCAATATGACAATTAAATGCATAACAAAATGCTAAAATTTTATTGGTGGAAAAAGTTAGAAATCCTAGTCATCATATCAAGGAGAATATCTACAATTAGAAACTCTACTTAATATTCGCTAACTTTTTTTTTTGCCACATCATATTAATATTGAAGTTAGATAATTACATTGGAGAATATTTTTTTAACTTTTTCAATATAGATTTTATATGGCACTCAATTTTCTCTAAATAAATAATAGTATTGGAGATGCTCTAATAGGAAAATAGACTCAATTAAATTTATTAGTTATCTTCTAATGTTAATCATAAAAACTAATTTTTAGATAATAAAATAAAGATTGGTAAAATTTTTAATTATTTTTTTTTTCAAATATTGAAAATAAAAAAAATTAAATATTTAATAATACTATTTTCTTATTTCAAATATATTTAAATTCTTATCAAATAGATAATTTTTTTTATAATTTTAATATAAAATAAGAAATAATTTAATCCAAAATTTTTTTTAATTAAAAATTATGATTAATTTCTCACTTAATCTAGAAGCTGAAATTGAATTTAACCGAATTTAACCAAATTTAAATTTTACAAAATAAACCACTTTTAAAAAGTGTGCTAAACGATTTTTGGATCACATATTATTAAATAAGCTAAAATCGCTTATTTAAAAGCTCTAACAAGCTGAACCCTAGTATAATAGTGTACCGAATATATATATCCTCCAAGCAGACTAGAGCAAAAACCAACCTTAAGAAACTCAAGAAGAGGCTTTCTTTCCACAAAAAAATACAGAGCTCAGCTTCCAATGGAACAAAATTGCAGCACAAAACCTACTCAAATTTTAAAATATTAAGATTTCAAGACCTCAGAAACCTCCCAAATAAACGGAGAAGGCAACACAGAAAGTGAAGGGCTTTACTGTTACAACATTGAAATAGACTAAAGTTTCTTATTGACATTTTCCCAACAGATTACTTACCTCATCAACAACAGAAATAAATGTGAAAGAATTTTACACTAGATAACAGAAAACTTCCTTTTAGTATTGGACATATCAAAATAAAATTAAAATGTAAAAGCTACAGCAATACACAGTCGAAAATGCTGATGACATACTTGAGACCAACGACACCAGAAAAACAAACTCTGCTCCCGTACCCGAAGGTGTGACTTCAAACTATTGAGGACCGCTGCCCACTGCTTGATTTGTGATGACTTCTATATTTAATTCTCTTTGTGTTTCTGACAAGAGCACACTAAGAGATACCAATTAGGGATAACAACCAATTAGACTATACTAGGTGGATCTCCAACCCAATTGCAAACCGCACGAGGCCAACGAGTTCTAATGCAGTCCACCAAAGGTGCATGCTGAGGCGGCTCAGGTTTAGCCACTTCAATTTCGTTCCCACCTGATCCATCCCCACCAGATCCGGAGGTTGCTGCCACATCGGCCAAGAACTCCTCAGGAGTCCATCTTGGGGGAACTGAAACCCTCAACTTTGTAAGCCTAGGCCTTTGCACAGGAGTCTCACCTCCAGAGCTTGCTTGGCTGCCATTTAAATCTGATTTTGCAATCCCGTTAAAATGATAAAGATCAAACACCTTCTTACCCATCAATCCAGTTGAATCCTTGAGGCCTCCCAAGCTCTTGTCCAAGTCAAGAATAATCTGCCACAACTCACTCCATACAATAAAACCTGTGCCGCAAAGGTGATCAAGTTTCTCATGTGGAAGTCTGATGTTTGTTTCCCTTAGGACTTGATGGAAACCTTCTACACTGATAAAACCACCACCTCCACTCTGATCTTGTATGTCGAATGCTTTACGAATCTGTGATTCTCTTTCTTCCAATTCATTCTCGTCTTGGACAGTCGTGTCAAGAGCAAATAGAACTGTATAATGAGACTCACTTCCAACAACCCATATAGGCCATTTTGGGCATTTTAGATGCTGACCAACCTTACAGAAATTGAGGGACTCCAGCAGAGTGAGGAATCCAACTTCTACACTAGTGGCAATGCCCTTCAAAAACATACCACCACCTAAATCCATCCTGCCATCAAACACATTGGGGACTGCCTGCCCACAGAGCAGTAGGTTCACAATTTCCTGTTCGAGGACAGAGAGTAGAAGATCAATATCTTATAGAATAAGAAAACAAACCAATAGAACCATTCAGAGGAGCACCAACAAAATATGCTCCACTCAATCTGTGTGATACCTGAGAAGCATGCCCAAACGGTGCAGTGACTAAAGGAAAGCTAGGATCATCCCTGTCAGCTTGCACAGAGTCCTACATAACAGAAAAGGTTTTGAATGCATTAGTAAAATTAACATCCAGGTGGTAATGCCTCATCCAACTCACTGCCTGTAAGGGTTAATGCTATCATTAGACATTAGTCCTGCATTTTGAGAAGCACTATTCTAAATACGCATCCAATACCATACCGAATATTTTTGAAATTTGAAATTCTACAGTCAATAATTCATTTGTCAAACACAAAAATCAGTAACTTGTTAAAGATATATAATGAACGAAGAATATCTTTAAAGCTTTGACATAAACATTACATTATATGGTCAGATTTACTATATCCTCCACAATTTCATTCTATATCTACAGAAACCTAAAAGCTAACCTCAATAGGCTCATTTGAGACTCATGCCTAACCTCTTGGAAAATAGAATCATTTTTGGCCAATGATTCAATAATCCATAACTCAGGTACAAATAATACTCAAGGATATTTAATATTTTCAATACCATATCTATTCAAGCACAGCCAACCTCAGTAAGGCAAATGTTCCAGCAATTTATCACTTAACCTACATTAAAATGAAGTTGTTTTCTAGCTGATTATAGTTCAATTAACATATTTAAAATAAATAAAAAACTGAGCTTTCAACTTCACAAGCATACCAGTCCTCTAGAAAGTAATGCTGAAATAAGGAATAGCATTGCCCCCATACGACTTTGGAAAACAGGAATCATTGTTTTAAGCCTCTGAAGCGCACTTGCTTGTGACGTGTATGTATCCACTCTCAAGATTTTCTGCAAATCCAAACCTGATTCAATTGACAGACCTTCAAGTGCTTTTGTAAAGACCTGTGCGAATGTAAATAGAACCAATCAGCAAACTACATAAAAAAACAGTTGCAGCAGTGAAATGCAGAACCAGAACAAGAATATCAGTCCAAATTCAACTTACCTCGTCCTTCCGACTGTCTTCAGACTCCTCAACATTTTCAAGAATAGTCAGAGTAGCAATCACAGCCCTCTTATTACTCCCACACAGAAACAATATCTCACACATACTATTCACTAGGGCTCTGTAGATTGAAAAAAGAAAATGGAGTCAGTAAAGAATGAAAGTATGATACATTCTTAAGACAACCCGAGTACAAGCATGTAAGGTATAAAATTACAATTTTAACTTGGCCAGAATAAAACATTTAAGTTATTCATATAAATGGAGAATCTACCAGCAAGCAGTGTTCTAAAAATCGGCCTAGGCGGCCGCCTAGGCACTAGGCGGAGGCCGGCTGCGGCGAATATAGCCAATTCGGCCATATTCCGCAGCTGGCTACCTAGGCAGCCCTAGGCGCCCGCCTAGGCGGTCGGCTTGGGCAGATTAGTCGGTCCTAGGCGGACCTAGGCAGCCGCCCAGCCGTGGAAACCTTTTTTTTTTTTTTTTTCAACTAACACCCAAACACAAAAATCTTAGATAAATAATTACTCCCTAAGCATCATGATCATCTCCAAAGGTGAACAATATATGTATCATCATCATCATCATCATTATCATTTTTCTAGGTGGTCAACGGTACGGTCAACACGTTGACCATTGACCACCGAGAAACCGCCTAGGCGCCGATTAGCCGAAAAATCGCTAGGCGCTACCCCGCCGCCTAGGTAGCGCCTAGCGATTTTTAGAACATTGCCTGCAAGGGTCCTTGTTATCATGTAAAGATCACATAACATTTATTTTCAGGAAGGACCTAGAAAACGAAAAATGATAAACCACAAGTTCCACAGAAATTTATTACAAAACAACTTAAAGTGAAAAGAATCACAAAACTTATAAACATTCAGCACGTCCTACAACAAAACTGTATCACAATTTGTATTGTCCTATAACAAAACTGCATCACAATTTGTATTGCCAACATAAAAAGAAAATTATATATTATTAAATAATAAAGAGAAAAGGAAGTGAATTTCTTTAACACAAGGATAACTATTAGAATGAAAAGTGAACCACAATTATAAGAGGATCAATGATTTTTTATATATATATATAAAAAACAAAAAATGAGAACACTATAGTTAATCTAGGCAATCTTTATGCTTTAAAAGGGATACAGATTAATATTTACAATCACAAAAGAGCAGATATGATAAGTAACCACAGCAGATATTCAAAGGTTATAGCTTAGTTTCTTAAGATCCTACGGCCTTTGCTCTCAAAAACTACTGTCAAGGAATTAAATCTACAACAGTTTGATTCTAAAAAGATTCTGTGGCCTCTCATAAACTACAGTCAAGAAATAAATTTAAGACAGTTTGATATCTTTACCCAATTCAATGAAGTATAATCTACCATGAAAATTTCATCACCTCTCTTTTGCATCTTCAGTAAGAGAAGCAAGATTATCCGTTGCAACATGTTGATTTCTAGATAAACTCCTGGAACCCAAATTCTGTGGGGTATTGGAACCAACTTTACCTAATTCATCAGGGAAGAAGAGAAGGTATTTGAGAACAAATGCCTGCAAAACAAGACAAAAAAATGTCAACAACAACCGGATAGGCATTATATTTTGCTTCAAAAAGTAAACATAAGAACAGCATTACAAAAGAAATCATAGAAAATGACAAAATATTTCTGCATAGTGCCACAAAGGAACCACTCTGTAAGTATGCATCAATATACATTACATTGACATTAAATTGATACCATGAATCGGGTCAATTTCCATGGTGATTAAATCCTGTGTCAAGTGAATTGCAAACAAGGGAATTCAGCTTTCATGTGCAATGCTTGCACATGTAGAGAAAAAAAATGAAGATTGACCACTTCTAGCCACTGCAGAGGGCTCCATAGACTTCTATTAATCATTACAACTGCTGAAATTGACCATATTCTCCAAAGCAAAGGACTTCATATATTTCTGTTAACAACTACAGATAGTAAAATGCCAAAGATTCTAGTTAACAGGGTGAACCACTACATCGTCAAGTTACATGTTTATGCCAAAAACATTTATACTAAAAAAACTATCAAATGTGTAAAATACAAGAATTTGCCTCACAATTTCATGCAGTATTGGATTAAAAAGATGCCACACCTTAGAAACTTAAACAAACCCATAGTGCCAGATGAAGTTAAGTTTTTCTTTTTAAAAAAAAAATATATATATATATATATACTATTTCTGGTAGAGAGCCAGGTAAAACCGTAAAAGTTTACTTGCTATATAGTTTGTGATGTGTAAGAGTAATCTGTGTCAAATGTTAAATGCAAAACACTAGTCTTTCATCGATGTCTTCAAGCAAACTTTCAACAGATCAACCACAAAACTAAGGCAAATAATAAATTAATAAGATTCATCCCCGGTAAAATGACAAAATTAGCATCATTTTTGTTAGCATTAGAGAATTAGCCAGTTAGAAAAATTAAATTGCGAATTAATTCGAGAACTAACACACCAAAAAGACATTGAAAGCATTAGACATTAAAGAGACATAATTATTTCAAGATTCACACATTTCATACTACAATAAACATACACCATGATAAATCAGAGAATTACTTGTATGGTCGCTAAGACGCCACAGGGCCCACCTTCGTGCTGCACTAAGCCCATAGATGTTTCTGGATCAGAGCTAAACCTATAGGAACGTTTTACATGATATCAGCCTATGAAGTGCATGCAAATGAAACTAGCATAAGATCAACAGCTGAATTATCACAAAGAAATGAGGTCAATTTGAATCCATCTAAACAAATGGAAAATCTCAAACAGAATAATACATGTAAACATCATAAGAACGGTCTATGAAAGATAAAAGAACTCATGTTACACCAAGTGCAGAAAATGTTTATCGCACATATTACCCTGTTTCATTTAAATTATGTATTAAAAGTGTAATTTATGAATCATGAACAGTTTACGAATGATACTTGAAATGATATGGCACTAAATACAAACTGTCAAGTGACTATTAATCAAGCAATCACACATCTATAAGTCCAACTCCACTCTGTTATAGAATACAATTCCAGTCCACTCTTGAGATGTGGAACCAGGCAGACACAAAAGAATGAGTTATGAAATTGGCAAATGTTGCCAAATTTTATAATCAACTAAGTCTCACACACCATATCTACAAGCAGTGATACCATTATATCAACACCAACAGAACCAGACTCTTCGCTACAATTTATTAACAACAAAAATCTTTCAATTGAAAAAAAAAGCTATAAATTTCAGTCCAGTAGCCATATGTATCTAAAGAAACTGACTTCTATAATCAAAATATCATAACAATTTCACATACCTTATCCCCTGATTGCTCCACTGAGCCAGTATGCCTTTCGAAACCTCACTTCCAAACATCATCGAAAACAACTGTTTAGCTTCTTCTAACCCCAAATTCGCCTCTTTCGACTCCAAAACCCTCTCTTTCAACAAATCTTGGCTGCCTTTTACGATCTTCGATGATGAAACCGGAAAATTCGACTCTAAAACTCTTTCTATCGACACATCATGGCTGCTTTTCACGATCTTGGACGACGAAACCGGCGAAGTTGATGCCGGAGACTCCTTCTTGGCCTCCATCATCCGCTTCTCGGCCGCGGCGGCCATCAGCTCGCGCTGCAGCCTCCGGCAATCCTCCGGCGAGGCCACAGGAGCTCCGGCGGCCGCGTCCCTCGGCTTGCTCCTCTTTGGCTCGGGCGCAGCGTGTTGCATGCTCATATGAAGAGCCATTTTCAGGTCCTCCTCTTCTTGATCCGCCATTGAGAACACCAGACACAGATCAAAGAAATCGACGAAGTTTTATCAATATAGGGTTTCAAATTTCGGGGCTTTGAATACACTTTAATTGTGTATAAACACACTCAAATCGAATTGAGTTGATTACAAGATATGAATATAAATGAGATGATTTCAAATATAGAACGGAATTGGGAATTTCAAAACCCTAAAATGAATATTTTTGGTTTTTCGAAATAAATTCCGTATCAGTGAAGTCAGAAATTATTTCAACATGAAGAACAAGTAGCATTGGAATTTAAAATCCTAAGGAGGGGCAAAAATGGAAGGAGAAATAATGTTCACTTGTTAATACGTGGGCTAGACTCCAAAAACGGTATCGTATACGTCAACCCGCGAATAATTTTTGAGAGAAGTCGTTTACGGAATGACTAGTTTGCCCCTGTTGTTGTATTTAAGTGATAGGAATTTGGGAAAAAGGTTAAGGGTTCGTTTGGAAATAAAAAAAATATGAAGTTAAATGCTTTCCTTTAATGGAGAGGAAAGCGTTTTGTTTCGCTGTGTCAGAGTCAGAGAATCTAAGCTGGAGTAAAATCAGCGAGTTGGAGTAAGCCTGTATTTGATTTGCTAATTCAACTTCTATAGTGAGGATAATTTTGTCAACTTAGTCAAATTTGAGGTGGCAGTTGGAGTAATATAGTAAGGATGACAAAAATTCTCAATATGCTCCACACCTGGTGGGGTTTCGATCTGTTTGAAACAGATTTAGTATATGTTTGGAAGAGTTTATTTACTAGCCAAAAGAGCTTATTTAATTTCAAAAGTTTTTTTCAGTTTTTTTTATATCATTTGGTTGTTATTCCAATAGCGCTTTTAGACGATTAAATAAGCTGTTTTATGTTTATTCGGAGAAACTCAAATTTTGAGCTTTTCCAAGTAGAGCTTTTTGAGCTTTTTAAAAAAAAATTAAAATATCTTATATAGCCCTTGTATATTTTATAATTTCACAATACCCTTTTAAATTAAAAACCTTAATAACTTAGTTTTAAATTAAAAATCCTAATAACTTAATTTTTTAACATATGAAACATAACTTCACTGTTCTCAATACATTTGAATTTTCAAAAATTCATCTTTAATATGTGAGTTTCCTTCTATTTTATATATTTTTAATCATTATTATTTTATTTCTCTATTTCGAATAAGATTGTTCGTCTACATGCACCCAAATATATTATTATTATTGTCGTTGTTGTTGTTATTATTGTTATTATATATATATATATATATATATATATATATATGTTGCCGCACATATATGTGTATATCAATACTATGTATATATGTATATTGTCATATGCTTGTTTTTATTTTTTACTGTACATAAATTTGTATATATTTGTATATTCTGTTGTGAGTTTTTTTTACTATACATTGAGCTTTATTTTTATTTTTTATGAGAACAATACCAATTGCAAAAGTTTCAGTTTATTATTCAATATAATTTATTATTATTATTTAATTATTTTATTTAGAAAATTATATTTTCATACTCTCTTATAATATTTTGCAATTGTGTTTTTTTAATTACGAGGAAATATATTTTCTCATATTATTTTTGATATGTTTCAAATTATTTTTTATGTTTTTTGTTTTAATTCTATAATTTAAAAGAGCTTTTAAAATTAATACAATCAAACAATTTACAACTTAAAAGAGTTTTTTTAATTGACAACCAAACGGCTCACGACTTTTCCTTAAAAGCTCTACTTGTAAAAAATCTACCCCTAAAAATTCTACTAAAAAAAGCTCTTCCAAATGGATCCTTAGAGCACTTTAAATATGTTTTGGGTTGAGTCCAGGTCAAAATTCTTTAGACCTAACCAAATCGGATTGGAATCAAACCATTATATGTCTCGTCTCGCCCAGTTTGACCGTCCGGTACTTATATAATTATTTTTATTTTCTTTGTTGCTATTGGTTTGTATTTAAAACAAACCATGCTAGATTCAATTTTTTTTTATATATTACTAATGTGATAAGAAGTTGATGAATTTTATATAATTTAGGTTATTTTGGTGTTTGTACTTTATATTTGAATTTAACGTTTGTTGAATTTAAGCAGTTGTGGAACTGTTTAACGTAGAGATGGCCCCGGTTCGGTTAGAACTGGGCGGTTCGAACCGAACCAGCGGTTTTGAACCGGAACCCCGGTTCTAGAACCGGTAACCGGAACTGGGACACCCAGTCCCGGATCCGATTTTTTATTTTTTGGAACCGGAATAACCGGTTCAAAACCGGCGAGGAACCGAAACCGGCGGTTTCGCCGGTTCCGGTTCCCTTTTTTAAAAAAAATTGAAAAAAAAAAATTTGTTTCTTGAAAGTAAAAAAAAAAAAAAAAAGGAACTGCCGGTTCCGGTTCCGGAACCGGTGGTTCCACATCGGTTCTAAGAACCGGTTGAAGAACTGCCGGTTCAAAACCTGAACCGGAACCGAGACCCCTACTGTTCCGGTTCCGATTAGGCCAAAAATGGAACAGGAATCGTCAGTTCCGAAACCTTGGCCATCTCTAGTTTGACGTCCCTCTGGGCCTCCCAAATTTTTTGAAAAATTGACAATTTTAATATAAAAAAATTAAATATATATGGACCCGGCCCTCCCAAATTTTATCTTCATGTTCCGCTCCTGAATTTAAGTATTGTATGGTTTATTGAACTAGGTATTGTAAGGTTTATTGAACTTAAATATTGTGTAACTTATGTTCTATTAAATTTAAATGTATGTGTACAAATATTTAGTTCTATTTTATGTTTAATTTCAATTGAATCTGAATTTTTTTTTTTTTTTAGTTAGTGAGTTTAACATTATTTTCCGAAAAAATATAAAATAAAACTGGTCAGTTCAGATCGGGTATGTATCACTTCGCTCCCAATGGATTTGGATTTGGGTTTGTAATGGAAATCGAAAAATCGTCCAAGGCATGGCTCGGGTATGGAGTACTCTGACCAAAACGGATTTTAAGTATGGAGCATGCCGATCCGACACTGATCCGATCTATTGCGATTGATAATACCAGCTTTTGGTTTTTATCACCGTTTTACCTCAAATGATGTGCATTTTTCATTAACGTTACTAGTGGTGATTCATATATCAATACACTTAGAGCTTGTTTGATGACCCAGATTGGATTGCGATTGGACTAATCCCAGTCCAATTATTTATTTGGTTGTGGCACCGGATTGGACAAAATCCAATCCGGTGCCACTAATTAGTCCAGCTGTGGCACGACAATGAATCTTGCCACAGCTAGTGGGATTAATTAGTCCCATCATTATACTTTTTTTTAACACAAATTTTTATCTTATTATTATTATTATTATTTATATATAAAATATTAAAATTACTTTAATAAATTTTATTCTAACATTAAAAAAATAATATATTTCAATACTAATTTAAAAATTAACTAATTAATTTTAAATATTTTATTTAATTTAAACAATTTCTTAACTAAATTTATTTTAATTAAAATAATTTTATTTTAAATTATATAATTTTATTTTATTCAAAAATTAATTGATATGTCAATTTTATATTGTCTTAGACATTAAACACAATTATTTTGCGTCCAACCCAATATAACACCGAACAATGAACAATACTTCAAAGTCTGGTATTTTTGTATCCCTTTTAACTTTTTTTTAATATTAATTAATTAATATAATATATTTTATTTATAATTAATTTAAAATATTTAATATAAATATATTTAAATTTTATTTATAATTATTTTAAATAATTGTAATTTAATTATATAATATTTAAAAATAATTTTATTTTACATGAAATTAATTTAATCAAATTTGATTTTATCCAATCTCATTCTACACCAAACAAGAAACAATACTATTTTTAATCCTATCCATACTATACCAAACAAATCATAGTATTAATTAGTCCAATTCAATCTAATCTAATCCAATTCTATCTCATAAAAATTATCCAATCCAATTACGCGTACCAAATGCACCCTTAGGGGCTGTTTTTTTTTTAAGGGGTACAAGTACAAATATTAATAACTATCGGGACCTGCCGAAATTAATCACTAAACGCGCGGCTCAGATATCTATTCCCATAACGGGAGACATCTACTCCCATAATAAGGGGAGAAAACTACCCACACATGTTGGTACGTGCATGGTGGGAATTGAACCCTTCACCACTAAGGTGGGAGGGAGGTGCTCTAACCACTTTACTACAAGTGGATGTGTCCCTTAGGAGCTATTCGGTGACGCAAAAAACACCCATTTTTGTTTTTATTTTTCGTAAATCAATTTAAATTCACGTTCGGTAAGCGTTTTTCATATTGTTTTTGAAAAATAATAAAAAAGGAAAATAAAACTAGTGTTAAAATTGAAAAACACTTTTTTTTTATTCTCCTTCCCTGCTCCATTTCTTCTTCTTCTTATTCTTTAATTTTTTTTTTACTCTCTTACCGATCTGCCCTCCTCCTTTTCTTCTTCTTCTTTCTCAGGCAAATTAATTTTTTTTAATTTTTTTAATTTAATAAAATTAATCTTTATTTCTTCTTCTCCTCCTCCTCCTCCTCAAGCAAATATTTTTTTTAATATTTTATTTTTATTATTAATTTTTAAAATGAATTTTTTTTTAAAATTTTAAATATTTTATATTGTTTAATAAAATAATAAAAAATTTTAACATTAATGTCAATTATAAAAGTTTATTCCTTTTAAAAAACTCTAAAAGTTATATAAAAATTAGATATATTGTTTTCAGCTCATGCTACCAACGCGTTTTTAGATTTAAAAAATGGAAATTGAATTTTTTTTTTTTTTGGAAAAATAGCAAATGGAAAACTCTACCAGACGCACTCTAATACTCTAACAATTATATTACATTAATACAAGAATACACGCTAATTTATATATGTTGATTTTTTTAATAAGAAAACTGAATTTTTTGGATTCTTATGGTTCACCGGGAATCTGTATGCGAAAGCGACGGACGAAATCGATTTACATTGTGGGTTGTATCACTAGTCGGAGGACTATCACGGACGGAAAGTTCCCTCAACTCACAATATAAAATACCCAAGCTTTTTTAGTCTCTGGTTTGTGTTGAGAGATAAGAAATTAAAACAATGGGGAAAATTCCAATTTTCCTATCTTAAAACTGTTAAAGAAATAAAATAAAATAAAATAAATGGAGAATTAAAAAAACTAAAGGAATTGTTCTTGTTTTTGTGTTTTTTTAGAATATTTATTTTAGTTATTTTAATTCCCAATTTTATTTTATTTTATTTTATTTACAATTTTTAACCTTTTTTATTCTTTTCTTTTGTAAATATTAATTTTTTTAAATAAAATTATTTAATTTGAATATTTTTTAATAGGTTTTACATTTTTAAGTTTTTATAATCTAGTTTAATATTATTTTATTTATTTTTATTATATTTTAATTGGAAGGTAAAATTATAATTTTATTAATTCTTCAAGGGAAAAACGTCAAATAGTGATGGTTGACTGTCAAATAGTAGGTCAAATGACCAATTTGATCTATTTAGGAAACACTAGGGACCACGCAAACTAAAAACGAAAAGGTAAGTAAAAAGTAATGTTTCATCAAACATTAGAGACTAAATTGAAGTTCTCTCTAAATATTAATTAATTAGATTTTTAAATTATTTTACATGCTAAATTACCTCATTACCCTTACATTTAACGGTCAAATAAAATATGTTGACTTTTTGGATGAAAAAGTAATAGTGGGAGTATTTTTAACAAATACAAAAATAATGAGAGGTAAAACGATGTTTTTGAATTAATTGGGAGTGGTTTTAATAATATCGCTTTTATTAATTGTATTCTACAACAAAGACAATGGCCTTTTATATTAAAGTGTTTATAAGGGTAAATACATCGTGTGACCCATGAACAATTAATATATCAATTGATTTATTATGGAGCTGACAATCAGAGATCTTAATTGTAAATCATTACAAGAGATGAAACGTTGTTCACTTTTATCCCAAATTTTATTTATTTATTTATTTTTTTGAAGGGCCCAAATTTTATTTTATTACATAAGTCTAAAACATACTTAATCCCTCTTTGATTAAAAAGCTATGTTTTACCCTTTTACACTTCATGTACTCACAATTGTATCCATCCTTAAAATAGCTTATACAATTAATCCACAAGTGAATACATTAGTTAGATGTAAAGAATTAAATCTTCTCATCAAGCTTCTATCTCTTGGTCTAAAAATAATTGCTTTCTTAGACATGTTTCGTAGACCGAATAATGTCAAAGTCATATATAACATACTAAGACCCTGTTTGGCAGAGCTTTTACTTTGGAATTTTGACTTCTTATAAGTTTTTCCTATAAAAACCATGTATTTTTATTTTGTCTGAAAGAGTTCTTAAAGTTTAAAAACTTTTCTCTTAAAAAATTCAAACATTTTCAAAAAAGCTTTTGGGCTTAAAAAGCCAAAAACATACTTCGTAAAGCCCAACCAAACAAGCCTTAAAGCAACTAACATTGCTTTGTTACCTCGAGACAAAGTCAATGGTTAAGAAGAACTATTTTGAGGTTTTATCAAACCCTAAAAGAACTTGCACAATAACAAAGCAGGGATTCATTTACTCATTTTCCTTATTGGTCACTTAACACATGTATTATGAATCACATGATATAGTGAATTTCATTCTTAATACAAAATGTAAATCTCTAAAGTATATTTACTGGATAGATCTAAGTTCAGTCACAATAGAAGCGCCTAATCTAAGTCATTAAAAGCTCGCTAACTACAAGCGCCTATTAAGGTCTCATATCCGACTTAATCAAGACTTATGATAGTAGGGTATATCATGATCGGTTCAAAAAATATTTAATAGGAACCTCATTTTGACCATGTCAATATGACATATTCATATATATATATATATAAGCTCTAGGAAAATAAATCATACACTTTATTCTCTTCTATATATGTGTTTCATCTCAGCTAGCTATCTTAACACTTGAGGCGAGCACACATGTAAAAATGTTGGTCTCAACTTGACAACATTTTTTTAATTACAAAATGTGTGTAATTATGCTAACAATATATATATATATATATATATATATATATATATAAGCTCTAGGAAAATAAATCATACACTTTATTCTCTTCTATATATGTGTTTCATCTCAGCTAGCTATCTTAACACTTAAGGCGAGCACACATGTAAAAATGTTGGTCTCAACCTAACAACATTTTTTCATTACAAAATGTGTGTAATTATGCTAACAATATATCAAATATATATATATATATATATATATATATATATAAGCCCAGCAAGATTACCTGAAACTTATCGGGCTCAATACCAAAATGCAGGACCAAAAACCTTAGAAGAGGCCCGGTGCAGTATCATTTCGAACTAAGAACCAATACTAACTTATCACCATCATGTATAAGTTAAATATCATTAATTTATAAGAGCATAATAGTTAAGATTTAGCCATGACAGGCACATTACACCATCTCTTAACTTCTTAGATAATTCTAATTCTAAATTATGTCAAGAATCGGTCCTTCATTAACATAAACAAGAATTAAAACATTTAATTAAAGAATAAAACAAGAATTTGAATTGTATAACAATAAAAACGGTTAACATACTCATGAGCAATTGTCGTTTGTTATATTGGCTCCCTAGTTCTGAATCAGTTACACATTATAAACAAATAAACAACGAAAAACAATTAAGAAAGAAAAAAACTCATGGTGATATCCAAAAGCTTCTCAATCTTCTAGAAGCTTATACGTGCTCCGCTAAATTCCTTTCGGGCAAGTAGGAATCTTTTTTTCTTATTATTCTTTTCTTTCAACGTTTCTCTCTCTACAATGGATGGAAGATGGTCTTCAATGGTGTTTGAAAGAATTGGTGTGTGGTGAAGATGATTTGATCGGGGAATGGTCCTCTTAGTGGCTTGGGAGCCTCCCTTCGTCCTTTATTTTCGTCAGAAAAGAATCCCTATATATAGCTTCTTCCAATTGAGCTTTCCTTTTATCGTCTGAAAACCCTAAAACGGCTGTCGTGACCCAAGGTTGTGGCCCTTGGTCACGGTAATTACTGATAGACTGTACACTGGTATGAAAATGAGCATAACTTTCTCTAGAAAACTCAGAATCACAAACCATGCACTTTTTCGAAAACTAGACTTACAACTCTTTCCAGAAATATATGGTTCACAACCTAGTACATCTTGTGGAACTTTTTGTGGCCTTCGCAACATGACATGTCTGTACAAGAATTCTTTAATTCTCCAATTTTAGTCTCTAAAACTCTTCAATTAAACTAAATACCTTATTTAAGGATGATAGCCTACACAATGCTTACAAAACATATTAAATAACCAATTTCACTAAAAAATATCGTATAAATAATAGGAACTAGGGTCGAAATCATATATAGAAATAGTGTGATCAGTCGGTGATCATATAAATAATATAACAATACAACACAAGTACCATAAAATAACATTTGGAATAAATAAAGTTAAATGATAAATAAATAATAGCTTTCTGCCTCTTGATTTCTCCAAGAGTAATCCGGGTGATTCCTCCAATCTGGATTTTATTACTGTGAAAAATAATCCTCTTCGACATTGGGTAGTAAGAGTTCATCCCATAGATATTCTCCATTTTTTGGGGGCAATGTCTTCCTTGACGCAATTAATGGCCGTTCAAAACTCCCTTGCAAGAAAAGAACAAAAAAAAACTAGATAAATAGAAACTAAAAAAAACCTAAAAACTAAAATTAAACTAAAAACTAGCAATAGCAATTAAATTAACCAATTCCGGCAACGGCGCCAAAAACTTAATTAAAAAAAATAAATCTCACAAGTGCACGAGTCCATACAATAGTATAGCTTCGACAAGTTCGAGAGTCGATCCCACAAAGATTGGTAATAATTGACTACAACTAATTTGTAACAAGAAAAGGTATGAAAGTAACAAAAAAATCGATTGATTTCTAAAAAAATTAAAGCTAAAAACTAAATTAAATTGCAATGAAATTCTTTGATAAAAAATAGATGGAAAAGTCTAGGTAACTAATGCATTCAAACACAATTACTCAATGTGATAGACTGACTTTAGAAAAAGATTTCTATTCAAGTCTAAGGTTCATTTTTATCTTTATTACGGTGATTACTACTTGGGGCACGAGCTTAACCAAGTGTTCCTAACTGTTAAAGTTATTACCGCTTGGGGCACAAGTTGAGCTAATTAACATTTAAAAACCTATTAAGTGCTAAGAATTAAGAACCAATAGTACTAACTAATCACGGTCATGCATAAGTTAATATTATTCATCAAAAGAGCATAATATTTAAGATTTAGTCATAGCGGGTGCATTACACCATCTCTTAATTTCTCAGATAATTCTGATCCTAAATCTATGTTAAGAATCGGTACTTCATTAACACCAACAAGAATTAAATATTAAACTAATGAATAAAACAAGACTTTGAATTGTATAACAATGAAAACAATTAACATATCACAAGAGCAATTGTCGCTTGTTACATTGGATCCTTAGTATGGATTAGCTTCACATTATAAGAAATAAGAGAATCAAGAAAGAAAGAACTTAATCTTCTATGAACTCGGCTGAATTCCTCTCGGGCAAGTAGGAATCTTCTTGTCCTTCTTCTCTTTCAAGGTGCCTCTCCAAATCCATTGGACAAATAGTCAGGTATGACAATTTTCATGTATTTTAAAAAACTTATATGTTAATTCCAATATTATTAAACTTATTAGTCTGATGGTTTAAATTAGGATGACCGTGAAGATACTTGGAATGAATACCAATTAGTTTGGGACACTACCGCCCACCGTTCAGCTTCTCCCCATAATCCCTCTATGTTGTACTTCTTTTCTAAAGCATAACGCAGGTCAATGAGCAAAAGGAATTTTATAATAAATATTGAATAAATTATCCTCCAAACGACTATATATTTTTTTGTGTGGCAAAGATGGTCTTGCTCCTTTTCTACTTTAAGAGCATGAGTGCAATCAAGTTCCTCCTCGGAATCGGAAATAGGGAGAGCATCAATCATAAAAATAAACTCAACATAGTGAGCCAAAATTTCATACATGCTTATCATCGTTTGAAATTTTGACTATTAAACCTTTTAGGGGCACAAGTATTATTGGATTCTACATTTGTCATATGCAAATTCATGTACGGTAATAAATAAAAAATTATTCAAATGATTAAACATAGTAGAATTTAACACATAGTTAGGGGTGGGCTCAATTCGGTTCGATTTTGGATAAAATCGAATTGAATTGAAATTTATTCAATTTTCAAAAATTGAAACCAAAATTGAAGTTGTAAATTGAATCGAACAGAATTGAATTGACTCTATTCAATTCGGTTTTGGGCCTATTGGGCCTAATACAATTTTTACATTTATTTAAATGTAATAAGTTTTGAATGCTAATATTGGGTCTATAATTTTTGTTTTGGCCTTTGCGCTAGTGATTTTTATCCAAAACACCTAAATTCAAACATAATAAATAAAATTAATTATACCTAAAACTAATAAATAATAATATTCTAAAATTTACTAATAAGGGGTGGGTGGGAATGCGTTAGCTTATTAGTTTTTTTTTTTCCTTTTATACTCGGTTTTCAGTTCAATCCGGTTTTGAAAGATCAAAACCGATTTAAAACGAATTTAATTCAGTTTTTAATATTAAAAATTGATTTGAAATGAATTAAGTGTTTGAACTGAATCAAATCATAATTTTCGGTTTGAATTCGAGTCGATTTGGTTCGGTTACAGTTTTGGTGCCCACCCCTATACATAGTAAAGGACATGAATCAACACAATTTTTTTATTTAAAAAAAATAGTATAACAAATAGATTATACCAAATCAATTTATCAATCATTTTTTCAAGGAAACAAAATAAAAACAATGTACATTAATATCTTCCACTCAATATAAACAGAACAAATTAAATGGTTTAAAATTTACCCGGATATCAATCTTTACCTGAGTTTAATCCAACATATTATATAAAGATTTACATAGGTAAACATCTGCATATTTTCTGTGATAACCAATTTTCTTTTTTATAAGAAAAATACTGAAGAGTTAGACACCTGTTAAATAATACCGTTATTAAAATTAAAATAGCTAATAATTAATTAAATACAAATATAAATATAATTTTTTATTAATTAAATAAATAAATATAAATATTTATAACACAATCAACATTATGAAGAAGATATCTCAAAAAAAAAAAACGTCATCAAGAAGATGATTTAAGTATATTTTTGTTGTTTATACTGTTTTTACAAAAAAAAACTTGGGTTAATTGCACTAACATCCCCTGTTGAATGGTATTATTACACTCGCTAGCAACTTTTTCGTTTATTGCACAAATCACCCCTCAATTTCGTTGACCAACGGTTAACTCACAGTAAAGTTAACATTTTGGACGAAAAGACCATTCTACCCTTGCCATTTTATTTAAAGGATAATATTTAAATAAGGTAGAATTTAAATAAGGATAATATTTTATTCCTTAAAATTAGAATTTTATTTTAATTTCGACCATTATCCTTAAATATTTAATTTTGATCATATCTTTCCAGATTCTTCCTCCATTATCTTCTTTCATTCTCTTCTTCTTTGTCTTTTTCTTCTTCGTCGTCGTCTTTTTCTTTTTCTTCTTTTTTTCTTTTCCAGAGAACTCTGCGATGGCCATCGCACCACTCCATCGCAGATCGTCCATCAGATGGAGTACCGGTCCATCAATGGAGCAGATCCACACATTTGCTCCCATTTTATTTTATTTTATTTTTATTTTTTGGTGAATGATGGTTGCTAGACATTTGGAAGTTAGTTGGTGTTGGAGATTAATTGAGGATACCCATTTGAAAATGGATCAAGTCAAAGAAACTGAGGAGGCGATTGAGGTCATTCACCTGGTTGTAATGAAACCTGTGGGTTGCCTGTGGATCCTCAATTTCTTTGATTTTTTTTTTCTTTGGTGTGAATGATGGTTGATGCACATTTGGAAGTCAGTTTGGTGTGAATGATCCAGTCAAAGAAACTGAGGAGGCGATTTTGGGGACCTTCACCTAGTTGTATTGAAGCTTCTGGGTTGATTGTACTTTAGAAAAAAATTCTGAAAACATTTCTAAAAAATCTGGGTTGAAAAGATTCTGGTTAAATAATAATTCTGTGTTGAAAAAATTCTATTATAGAGTAAAAATCTTCAACATATGGGTTCAGCTTCTGGGTTGAAAAATCTTTGGAAAAAATTCTGAAAACATTTCAAAAAAATCTAGGTTGTGTTAAATAAAAATCCAACATTTCAAAAAAAAATATGGGTTGTGTTAAATAAAAATTTGTTAAACCTAGGTTGTTGAAGAAGAAAGAGAAGAAATTCATGAGAAAATATTGAGAAATTGGAAAAAAAAATCTAGAAAAAAAGAGGAAAAAAAATCTGAAATTATTTTTATTTTTTATTATTTTTTAATTATTTTAATGTTTTAATGGATAAAAAGATAATTTTACCCTTGCTACAATAACTTAACCTTAAAGTTAAGGTTAGTCAACCGTTTGGTCAACGAAATCGAGGGATGGTTTGTGCAATAAACGAAAAAGTTGCCATCGAGTGCAATAACGCCATTTAACAGGGGTGTTAGGGCAATTAACCCAAAAAACTTCTTATAAATTTTGGATAAATAAAAAGTACTTTATATTTTATAACTAAATTTTATTCTTGTCTATTACTAAAAAGAAAAAAAATGGGACACAAAAAGATGCAAATGATCAACGCTTAATAGGTATCCTCATCTTAAAAAAATTTAAAGGATATTTATTATTATTTTTTTAAAATTATTAAAAATTTAAGAATTATAAGAAATCTACAAATTCATTATTATGAATTTAATTCATTTTCTTTTACTCATATGATTACAGGACCATTCCTTGTTTGGTTTTGATAGGGGATATTATTTACTAGATTAAAGATGCATTTTTTTTTTAAAAAAAGAAAATATATTCAGACGGCACAAGGGCCAAAAGAGCGAACTGTATCAGACTCAGAAAGCTTCCTCAGCCAAGGAGGGAAAGCTAAAACCCAAACAGTGGAGCTATTACTACCTAAAGCCCACTTAACAATATTATAAGCAACCACGTTGCTGATTCTAGGAATTTAAGAAATAAAGAAAACATCGCCACTATTACATAAAACATTAATATCATGGATGATATTACCTAGATCATTCCTGGTGGAGGAAAAACCTTTGCACAAATTCACTACGTTCAAAGCATCGGATTCAATACATAATGGAAGCAAACCTCTGCTAACTGCCAATTGAGCACCAACCATAATCGCTTTTGCTTCAGCCACAGTAGTATCCACAACATTTAAAGAACTAAAGCCAGCTGCCAACACTAGATTACCAAAACTGTTTCTTACCACCACACCAATACCAATCTGACCACTACTTTTGTTAATAGCAGCGTACACATTCATTTTTCAAACATAGACCAATAGGAGGACACAATAAGAAGGATTAATCTCAGGAAGCTCAGTTCTACTGATCTTCTCATTAACCGAATCAAATACCATCAGGAAAAAACCAGCTTTTTGCCATAACTCTTCATCATGCAAACCTTTCTTGCCATGAGTAGTTTGATTCCTCATATACCAAGCCACCCATGAAGCAATAACAAATTGGGCAGTCAAACCCTTCTCAAACACAGAGGCAATAAAAGAAATTCTATCAATAAAACTACCAACTCTAAGCTTCATGCATTCAGCTAAAAAGGGGCACCCATTCTCAGCTGCATTAATAACAAAGCAGCCCTAAAGAGCATGATCTTCAGATTCTGGCCATTTCCCACACAACTCACAAAGATCCGAAACAGTGATATTTCTTTTAAACAACAAATCTCTAGTGGGAAGGGTCTCAAAGCAAGCCCTCCAATAGAAAATCTTTATCTTATCTGGAATTTGGAGATTCCAAAGAAATTTTCGAAGAAAAAAATGACACTAGAAAAAGATGGGAGATTAAAACATTGATTATGAAAAGCAATTTATAAGCACTTTTAATAGAAAACTCACATTTATTATCATAGTGCCATAAAATTGAATCATTGCTCTGATGAATACTTAAAGGAATATATAGGATTGCCTCTGCTTCCTCTTGAACAAAGCTGTTCCTAATCAGTTCTGAGTTCCAAACCCCTGGATAAGCAATCAAATCAGCTACCCTAGAATCCTCTGAAAGTTTTCTAGGAGATATTATCCTAAAAGTTTTTCCCTTGACACCTATTGATCTCCATAAATCGAGACAGTAGCCCCATCACCGATCCTTCAACGAATACCCCTCTTAAGCACCTCATGGCCCCAAACGATACATTTCCATATAAAGGATGACAGCCTACCAACAGTAAAATCTAAAAAGGAAGAATCAGGGAAATACTTGGCTTTCAATACCCTTGACATAAGAGAGTGAGGATGAGAAAAAAAATTCTCCACTCTTACTCGCAAGCATCGCTTGAATAAAAGCGCCCACATTTCTAAAGCCTATTTCACCATTTTCCTTTGGAATACATATCTTCCTCCAAACAACCCAATGATTACTCCTCTTATTTCCGGATAAACCCCACCAGAAATTAAGTGCAGTCTATGAAATTCATGGCATAACGAAGATGGCAGCCTAAAGAAACTCATTGTGTAGGTGGGCACTGCCTGAGCTACAATCTTGATAAGAACTTCTCTACCTCCTCCTAAGAAAAGCTTGTGTTTCCACCTTGGAGTTTTTGTCACACTCTGTCCTTTAAGGAACCAAACACCTGTCTTTTGTTCCTCCCAATGAAGTATGGAAGGCCTAAGTACTTTGCATGACAAGAGACCACATCCATCATAATAATTTGCTTAATAATATTTCTAACTTTACTAGAAGAGTTGGGGCTAAAAAAGATAGCAAATTTTTCAAAATTGATTGCTTGGCCCAAAACTTCTTCATACAAACTGAAAATGTCCTTAAGATGCTCACATTCATCTCGAGAAGCTCTAGCAAAGAGCAAGCTATTGTCTGCGAAGAATAGGTAGGAGATAGCCGGTGCAGCCCTTGCAACTTTAATCCCATGGATTTTTCCAAGGCTCTCAACTTGAGATAAAAGTGCTGATAGCCCTTCTGTACATAGCAAAAGAGATATGGAGAGAGAGAGAGAGAGAGAGCAACCTTTCTTAACCTTCGGGAAGGCACTACTCTTCCTCTAGCTTCTCCATTCAAAAGGAAACTATATAGTGCAGAAGATACACATCTTATTATCTTGCAAATCCTGTCACTTTTAAAACCCAAGCACTCCAACATTCTTCATAAAAATAACCATCCCACTCTGTCATAAGCCTTGCTCATGTCAAGCTTCAAGGCAATTTGACCCACATTACCCCGTTCTCCTATTCTTTAATGAGTGCAAGCACTCAAATCCCACCACCACATTGTTCGTGATGTAAGGTCAATATTTTGTTGGCTGTGATTCCGTGAGCAAAATACATTTTTATGAAATTCTTAGTTAGCTTTGTTAGAGTATGATTCGAGTATAATGAAGATTCGAAGAAATCATGCAAAGACAAAAAGCTTCTGAGAAGACTCAAGATCGTGCTTAAAAGTAAGTTTCGAAAAAATGATACTCTTTACTCTTGAGATCAGATAATATTCACACACATACTTTTAACATGTCCATGCATATGCATTTGAGTGCTAACATGTTGGTTTAAATGTTTTATACGTGTTTGAGTCTTATTATTTTTGTTTTGTCTAGTTTCGGAATTTAATTCAATATTTTTGTATTCCTGAAAATCTGACCTTTGGATGCTTCAATGGGCTTAACTTTCTATCTAAAAATCCAATTGGTCTTTAGTTTTTTGGGAATGAAACTAGACATCCGTATCTTTCCAATGGTATAAAGAACGAAAAAATCTGATACCGTTTGGTTAGAGTTCGCTTAGCTCTAAGAGGAGTCAAGTGCAGTTGGAAACAGCTGAACGGGCGAAACGGGGCAGCAAGGCTTTGCCCCAAGCATGGCCACACGCCTTTGGCGTGCGTCCTAGGCAGCAACCTCACGCCTTGAGCATGGCCACACGCCTCAGGCGTGCGGGAGCTATCTTGGGCGAACCCTAAAGGTGCTACAATGTTGCCCTAAGTGTTTTGAGCCCTCTAAAGTCTTCCTACATGTGTTTAATGATTTCTTGTCCATCAAGGATTAGTTTATTGAGTTTGGAAGTAAGAGATCTCCTATTTAATTAGTTTTCTAGTTAATAGGAAATATATCTCTTTATTATAGGAAAGTATCAATTACATTCCTTGTCGAATTAGAAAGCCTTAATTGAGTTTATTTCCTACTACAATTAGAATTAGGGCTTCTAATGTTCTCTATAAATAGTGAGCTTTAGTTTTGAGTCTCATTAAGCTTAAGCCAAGAAAGTCTCTTTTACTAAGCTTCACTATTTGCTCTCTATGTTTCTTCATTGAATTATTTTATTCTTCTAACATGTCTTTGTTGTTTTGATACTTCGTTGTTTTCATGTTATTGTGAGAAAAGAGAGAGCTATTTTATATAGGCTATAATCTTAGCATTGAGCGTAATTGCATAGTCTATTCATAACATGTCTATGATCATACATGTTATTTGTGTAGGAACCGTTTTTCCGTTCTATTGGTCACGCAGCGGAATTGAGTTTAAAATTTTTTATACAGATTATAAAAGCGATCTGTGACCAGTAAAACTTTAGAGCTATATTTTCGGAACAATAAAAATAATATATATCAAATATATATTTATTTTTTATACAGGAATTGTAATCAATAAATAGAAGAAAAAAAATTTAAGGACCATATTAGCGTTGGAGGCTCCTTCGTTTTTTTGTTTTTTTTTCTGCTGCTCCTTGTCTGTACCACTACGTCTTCCTTACTATATCCCGGCACCGGTAACTTGTATGTGGGCACGTCACGTTGTCAGGAACAATGAAGAGGTTGAATAAAAAAAAAGTTGGAGAGATGATGTATCTCTCCGGTCACTTTTTCTTTTCTCTTTTTGTTTTTACGTACAAACACTTTGAACGTCAAAATATTTGGTTAAGTCGTCTGTTATATTAAAAACTCTTTTTAATATATATATATATATATATATATATATATATATATATATATATATATTTAAGTTACCAAATTAATAAAAAGTCTTTTTATTAAGTTTTTTTTTTATTTCGTCTTTTTATTAAGTTATCAATAACTTTTGAATTTAAACTTTTTAAATTCAAATAATATTTATTTATTTTATTTTATTTAATAAATAAGATAATCATATTATCTCTCTATTTAAAATAAAATATCAATATTATCAGTAACTTTTGAATTTAAACTTTTTAAATTCAAATTTATTTTATTTTATTTAATAAATGAGATAATCCTATTATCTCACTATTCAAAATAAAATATCAACAATCCCCTTCTCTTATAACTAATTACATAATTAAATAATCTTATTATTTAATTGTTATCATTGTCATTATTTAATTAATTGAAAAAATCATATTACTCAATTAACTCCTGATACGTGTCGCTTTCGCAACACTATTAATTGAACCATTCAATTAATTATACGTGACTCTTGTTACCTAAATGGATCGGGCTAGTAAGGGGACCTAATGAACTCACAGTATTTTGAGCTTCGATAATCCTCGAAATTATTAATTAAAATCTTCAATTAATATTCCTTTATTATCAACTCCGGTGTTATTCCACTAAAACCCCGAAACTGGATTCTCTCAATTGCGGACACTTTGCACAGACCGATATCACTTGGTGTCCATCGATATAGCTATTACATATGGTGTGACCCTCCATAGTAGTTCATAATTAGAGGTGGGTCATAATGTCCGTTACACCCCTCTAATTACATATATCCTTTAAGCACCGTTGATTCTCTAATGAACAATAAATCCTGTTTCCTCACGGAATCAGGAGAGCGCTCATATTGTTCAAGCCCCGAATCAACCCTTAAGGGAACTACTCTATACTTCTCACAAGAAGAAGTGGATTCCATTATTATGTACAAACCTTCCCTGCCACAAGCCAAACCGCAATCCCAACATACGGAGAATATTGATCGGGAATAATTATCCGACCTCACCCATGGTATATCAAAAATCAGAATCTAGTATGAAGGAGTCGATAAGACACTCAGGATTGAGATCACCCACATATAGCCATCATAAGTTGATGTATATGAATCTCATCGGTAAACGGATCTTGGTGAGAGATTCATATAGATCATAGCCCAGTCCTATATAATCACATCATATAAGGTGCCTCCATTCCCATATCTCCATATGAATAATTCATGATAGAATCATCGTACAATACAGAATGGACCGCAGCTATAGATTAACTACAAATAAATACTCAGCTTTATTTGCTATCTATAGACTCTTTAGATTGCACATCTCTTATTGTATCCATCTATATATGACAATCATATACACAGTACGAGATTACATCCGACAATCTAGGATGTTATAATGAACAAGTTTATATAATATAAATGACACAATAAGAATGAATTGAACTATTCTTTTATTTATTTATAAAAAAATATTAATAAATTACATCTTTAGGGCAAAAACCCCAAAAATTTGATTGTTTATGTTTTATTGAGCACATAGATCTGATCTCATAATAGTGGGGGTTATTGTTGCTTTGACCTTACGAAAGCTTCCAAGACTTTGAACGCGAGGAGTCTCTGGGCAGCATCAACAAGGTTTGCTAGTAAAAGGCTTGCGGGTAGGTAGTATTAGGTTATAACAAGAGTCGTGTGATTGAGAGGTCAATCAACGTGAGTTGTAAACGATATACCAACTAGTGAAATTTGTGTTGATGTGTTAAATGGCCTACGAGTTGGTCCTGTAGCTTTTGACCTGTTGAGATTTTCCACGCTAAAAATCTCCGTGTAATGTGTTGAATGGTTTACGGTTTTTAATTCCGTAAATATTTATTGATAAACCTATTCACCCCCCTCAAGGTTGACTGTAGTCCTCAAAAATCGCTTGGGGACACGGGGCACTACAACCTGTAAAGATAGAACGCATGTGACCCGCAGGACGTCTGGGACACCGGGGTGGTGCAAGCCAAAGTCACTCCGACGGTCAAGTTAGCGAGTGCTAATAAGTATAGAATGCTAGTATAGTGCTAATTAGTGAGTAGTACTTTCTTTTATTTTGGCGATTGAGGTTTCCTTAGTCGAACGAGATGTAAGGTCGGAAGGTGATCGGAGAAGATGAACAATGGCCGGGGGTTGTTGTCTGAATGTAGATAGCTCTCGGATATTAATCCTCCCTCCTTCTTTGGCAAATCATCCTTCATTTATAGGGGATGGATGCTTCTGCCCGTTGAGGGACTTCATCATTACTTCTTTTTGCTATCTCCCACCAAGGAAGTCTGTAGATGCTTCTTTTGACCATTTTTGGATTGTAATGATGGTTTTGTAGGTCCGTCTTTAAAGTAGATCATGATTTGGTCTCCCATAGAACCAAAGGAATTCTATGTCGTACGACATATGGGTATGATTTTTTTTAACACAGGTACTATTATATGTCGTGCTACATGATTGGATGCTAACCTGAGATGAACATGTCGTGCAACGTAGGAGTTCTCCCAAGCGTGGTTGAGTTATTTCCCTCGATGCTACTTGGATGTGTGGGGTATCGAGTAGCTGTCGTACTACATGGATGTCGTACCACTTTCTGGGCCTGGTCTTTGAAATATGCTTTGGGCTTCTGGGCTTGCTTGTATTTTGGGCCTGGTAGATTTTGGCTACTACATTGACATAGTATACAAATCCACGTTTTTCAATTGGTATCAGAGTAGGAGTCTAGATATACATAAACTAGGATCCAAGGCTCAATATTTTGTTGGATTTGTTTTATTTGTTTTTGTTTGTTTATTCTATTGCTGGAATGATCAGAGAAGGAGCATCAACTACTCGACCACCACTTTTGGATGGATTGAATTACGTATTCTAGAGGGCGCATATGAAGGCTTATCTTAAAACCAATGGCGAGCGCGTTTGGATGTATGTCGAGAACGGTTATTCCCCTTCTACCGTGACCTACGCTGAAGGAGTCATTTCACCGAGAGTTCAATGGTCTCCAATCGATCTCTCCAATACGACATGGAACTCCAAAGGTCCGAATTGTATTTTCAATGGTTTTGATCAACATCAATATATGCATATCCGGAATTGCGAAACTAGTAAGAATGCGTGGGAAATTCTCCAATCCACGCACGAAGGAACTTCAGTAATAAAGAAATCGAAGATTCAAATGCTGACATCAAGATTCGAAGCCTTGCATATGGAGGAAGAAGAGACCTTTCTTGATTTCCAAACAAAACTCATGGACATCACAAATTCGAGTTTTGTACTTTTTAAGCATTATTCTGACTCTAATATTATCAGAAAAATCTTATTTTCTTTGCCTGACAGGTTTCAAGTTAAGGTCACTGCTATTAAAGAAAGCAAAGACGTAGATAACATGAAAGTAGATGAATTGGTGGGATCTCTACAAACTTTTAAGTTAAATATCAAATAGAGCAAAACGCAAAAAGGATCACACTAAAATCTACATCTCATGAGTCAGAAGATGCTGATGGAGAAGACTTGGTGTACCTTGCAAGAAAACTCAAGAAGTTTTTCAATGGCAGACGAACTGATGGTGGTTTCAAAGGTGCCAACGCCAAGAGGGAGTACTTGCTTAGAAAGTTCGATAGCGACAAGGGCAAGAGCAAGGGTGTTCAATGCAATGAATGTCAAGGTTTTGGACACATAGCATCGGAATACGTAAACATTCAAAACAACTCAAAGAAGGGGAAAACGTTGAACACCACTTGGAGTGATAGCGATGATGATGAGTCTTCGGATGCTGGTAAGCACACATGCAACATAGTTGCTTTCACATCTTCTTTGTCTACAGGTAATAGAACTCCATCAGAAGATAACGCTGATAATGATGTGCATAGCCTGGAAAAGGCATTTGAACAACTTCTCAACCAACATCACAAGGAAACTATGGAACGATCCATAAAATTGAAAATGGAGGTGGACAAATGCACTAAAAGGATTAAAGCCTTAAAAGAAGAAGTTGATAGCAAAGATAAAGCCTTGTTGATTGAACGTTCTCATGAGGAAGAAGTTGTGAAAAAGTTGGCTTCGGCGAAAGAGTCCATCAAGGGGTTGACTCTAGGTGCAAAGATGATCGATGACATGATCATGTAGCACCCCCCGACCCGATCCGGCCGGACCGATCCGGGGCGCGCCACTCGGACTTTCACATCTTTTCAAAACTCATTTTACGTTTTAAAATCCTTGTGAGCCCATAAAACAATAAATAAACTTTTTACAAAAAAATCCGGCAGAGTGCCATTTGTTTTTCGGACTTCCCAAAAACCTGCTTTTACACAAATCAATTCAAAATTCACATTTTTCACACAAACACTTCTATTACTTTCAATCAGTTGCGCACTCTGCCGTTTAGTGCGACTTTCACAATCAGTTTATAAAATAATAACAAATCAGACTTAAACATTTACAATCATTTTGATAATAGAATACAGAAATCATAAACTAGTTAATTACAAAACATTTTACAAAACATATTTACAAATTCCCTGTATATGCATGCTTTCAGAATATATACACATAACAAAAGTATAGCTACCCAACTGTACAATCCTGTGACTCGGTCTGCAACTTGCTCCTCCTTCAATCTCTAGCCTCCTCTGGATTCCGGGTACCTACGCGTTAGAAACAAACTAACGCGCTAAGCATAAAGCTTAGTGGGTGTACTAAAACTCAATTAAATAAATTACAATATAATTATTCTTTAAAGAGACAATAAACTACACTATGAATTTCATTTCTAAATCAAGTTCCAAAACAATTAATATCAAAATCAAAGCATTTAAACAATTTTAATCACTTGAAATTCAACGCATGAATTCGATCCATTAAATCATTCAATTCAGTTTCAATTCAACTCATTCTGGCCACTAGAATACTAAACATTCTAGGACTGGAATATGGGTTCACGTGATTGTCCGAGATTGCCCCGCAACAACAATCACTAATATCATCGCGATTGTCCGAGATTGCCCCGCAACAACAATCGCTAGTATCATTGTGATCGTCCGAGATTGCCCCGCAACAACGATCACTAAAGCGGTGTGATTGTCCGAGATTGCCCCGCAACAACAATCACACAATAATAACGGCGCAGTACTGCTCAGTAAAACCCAGCTGGTATACCAACCTCCTATATCCATTTCTATGTTTCCGTATCCTAGGGCCGTTACAATAAATAAATTTTCAAGAAATCACAATATATTACAAATCATAAACGATAGTCATGCAAGCAACTAAATCAAGTATTTTTTTTTTTTTCACCAATCGTAACAAGCAAAATATTCAAAAACACGATCCAAATGCTGTCTATCGTAAACGTATTACAAATCAACAATAGATATGCAGATCATCAATTTTTCTTCATATAGCATAAACCATTTTCATACGAAAATCGAAAACGAAGAATCGAAAACATAAACGAAAACAAAACGAAACGAAATCGAAAACGAAAACTCAAAAGAAAACGGAAATGAAAACGATAACTAAATACTTTTCACAACGATTTCGAAAACAAACGTACACCTACTTGGAAATCCGAGTTTTTCGTTCGAGAATCGCGGTTCCACGATTTCGTTTTCCCTTCCCTTTCCTTTCTCCTTCTTCCTCTTCTTCTCTTTTTCTTTTCTTTTCTTTCTTCTTCTTCTCTCTTCTTCTTCTTCTTTTTCTTCTCTCTTTTCTCTCTTTTTCTCTCTTTTTTTCTCGGTTCCTTCTCTCTCTGTTTTGGCTTCTCGCTTCTGCGAGAAGCTTCTATTTTTTTTATATTTTTTTTCGCCATCGCGACCGCCGTCGCGACCTGTGGTCGCGCCACCAGGTCGCGGTGCTCACTGGAGTGCGCGCACCGCCTTCGTCGCGAGCGCACCCTGGTCGCGCGACTGGTCGCGTTGCTCTCTGCCTGTTTTTGACAATTTCATCGCGAGTAGTCCATCGCGACCTGTGGTCGCGGTGGCTGGTCGCGTTGCTCACTGCCAGGTTTTGCCATTTTCATCGCGAGCAAGCCATCGCGACCTATGGTCGCGGTGACTGGTCGCGGTACTCACTGCCAGATTTTGCGTTTTTCACCGCGAGGGAGCTGTCGCGACCTGTGGTCGCGGTGACCAGGTCGCGATGCTCTCTGGTCCAGTTTTCCAATTTTTTTCATTTTTTCATTCATTTTTCACTATTCAATTCGGTCCGCTGGAAATCATAAAATAACCATACATTTAATTACATTTACACCCCCTCAAATAGTAAAATTTTATTTTCACATATTTCATATATATCAAAAATTCATCACCCGAAATCCGGGATGTTACAGATCAAGTTTGGGAAGATGTTTAACGATAAGCATGGTATTGGGTTCACTGGTAAATTTAAAGCCTCCATAAGCAAGACAGTTTTTGTCAAGGCTAAATCTTCCAAACAAGATGATCAAAAGCACAAGCGTTCGAAAAGCCACAAGGAGCCAAAGGTAAGTCTCCTAATTTTATTCATGTTTGTCATTACTGTAATGTTGCTGGACATATTAGACCTAAATGTGATAAATACATCAGCTTAATGAAAAGAAGCAATAGGTCTTTTAGTAGTGCAAATAGGAGAGGCGGTCGTAAAGCAACTGGCAGTTGTAATATGATGCATTTCACGTCTTGGTCTATAAACCCCCTTGCATGGTGTTAGATAGTGGATGTTCTAGGACCATGACTGGTAACAAAGATTTCTTTGTTGAGATCATACTTAAGGATGAAGGTTATACCATGACTGCCAGTGGAGAGAAAATGAAAATAATTGGCAAAGGTAAAATTAATATACCTGACTTAGATATGATTAATGATGCAGTCCTTGTAGAAGAATTGAGAGGAAATCTTTGGAGTGTCACCCATCTTTGTGAACAAGTAGATTCTGTAGTGTTTAGAGGTAATAAATTTCAAATCTTTGATAAACATGATGATATACTTGTTGAAGGGGCAAAGGCGTCAAATAACTGCTTTTATCTTGACCTTGATGTGCCTAATATGTATTTGAATACTCTCAAGAGATATTTCTTGAAAATCCATAGAGCAGATGATGAAGAGGCTGAACAACTTGCATGCTCAAAGGTTAAGAAGATAACCAAGACACGGTTATATGTGATCGGTCATTTATTGTTATATATTTACGACCCTTGGATCGTTTCTTTTGATTGTAATTTTGAGTATTTTTGGTACGTTTAATGTGTTTTGTGAGTATGTGCAGCTATTAGATGAGCCCCGTGAATTAGTACGAATACACGATGAGTTGAGACAAAACCGGGCAATTCGGGACATGTATTTTTGGTATGAGGCGCAGGAGCTTACCAAGGAAGCCTTGGTGAACTAAATTGAAGATTTAGCCCCGCCTGTAAATAGTACCGCACACGTGAATAGTGTATAAAGAACAGTACATTACACATAAACAGTACCGTCTCATGAACAGTAACTGGTGGGCGCTGCTAGTGAACAGTGACGTCAACAGTACGTATATGTCAGCAGTGACGTCACAGTACCGTATGCGTCAGCAGTGACGTATATGTGAACAGTGGAATGTTGGCGTAAACAATACCGTATACGTCAGCAGTGACGTATACGTGAACATTGCATAATGAACAGTACCCGAAAATTTTCTTATAATACCTCATTTCCTTCATTTAAAAAGAATCCAGAATCATCCATCCTTGCTTGTTCTTCGGTTTCTTCATAATGGGTTGTATTAATCTCTTATCTCTTTTTGTTGTTTTATTAATTAGTATGTTGAACTAATTTCCTAGTTAGGTGGTCAATGGACTAAGCTTGAGATTTAATGGTGTAATTGACTAAACATTTTTGTATATATATTTCAAGATATATTGTTAGACAATTTAATGCTATTAATTGATAATTCTTATTGTTTGCATTGCGAAAGTGTTTGCATGAATTTTGAATTATTATTAATAAGGAAATTATAATCTTTATGAGAAATCAATAGGTTGTAATTGAATTTAGTAAAAGTCTAGCAATAAAAGTTAGGTTAATTAAGACATGAAAGTGCTAATTGACCTAAGAATTATCACTACATTGGGTGTTTGATCGCTTCACTCTAGGACAAATAGGTGAAGTTGATTGAATTCAAATCATCAATGCATGAACTATAATTTGATGAGCTAATGTTAGAAAATATTTCAATCTTGAATATATATTGTACTTCAATTAGTTGATTACACTACCAAAGTCTCATGAGTGGTTCCATTTGACCGCCTAACGCTTTCTCACATTTGGATACATTTTTTCAATAGATCATAATTTTAATTAAGTTTAATTTCACCAACATCATTCTCAAAATCATTGATTTAAATTTCTGTCTTTATATTACATCTTTAGTTTAGTAGTAGTAACCACCTCTTCCTTGTGGATTCGACCCCGTACTCACGGGAATATATTACTTCGACACATCCTGCACTTGGGATTTATTCCCACTCGTTTGAGCGTGTCAATATGATGCAAATGGAAGAAAATTAAAAAAGGCCAAGGTAAGTGTTCCTATGAAACTTGATTTGGTTGATAATGCTCAAACATAAAATTTGCATGATTGTAATGCATCATTTGATCCATCTATGGACAATTCCGAGAAATTGGATAAGTCCATGGATGAGACTGAACTTGAATAATTTTCTTTCATAAATTGAGAACTCGAGTCTAGTGCTAAATTGTATACCATACTTGTTGAGATACGTTGTCAAAGAGTAACTAGTAAATATGTTGTTTTTCGATTACATGTGATTCACAAATGATTTGCTAAAATAAATGTGTGTTATATTGTATTTTTGATATCTGTATATCAAATGTTTGGATTGATTTCTTGAATAACATGAAAATGTGATAATGCCTGAAGTCAGTATACAATGAATGACCAATAGTCAGTATCCATGTTGTTTCTGCACCCATAGATCTCTTGAGCATCTCTCTTGAAAAAGGGCTGCACTTACGAGTTGTGAAGCCACCCAATGCAGGAAAGGGCTACACTTGTAAGCTTGATGAAAGTCATCTTGAGAGTTACATAATGAAAAATAGCATGAAAAACAGAAAACATGCACAATGAAAGGAGAATAAGGTGTAGAGAAAAAGAGCAATAAAAAGAAAAACATGCTATGCATGATGCTAAAACACATAGAGAAGTGGTGAGAAGTGAAATTTGAAAAATATGCTTTTGAAGAAGTACACTTGCACACACCATTATTTGTATGAGTCTATTTTCATTTAAACGACATCTAGCATGATGGTCGGTTTGAATTCTTGTAGAAAGCTTCTAGCAAAATCGCATTGTTGTGTTGTTCTTGATTGATAAGCAAACATTATATATATATATATATATATATATATATATATATATATATATATATATATATATATATATATCGTTTATACAATGTGACACACACACTTTTTTGGCAAAGGTTTTGTTAATTTAGTGCAATCCTAAGACAACATATGCTCTCATGAAAAATGGATGATGTATCTTGACTGGAATATGATATGAATGATTAGAAAAGACTTGAGTTACTCATAAAATCGGTTTTAATGAAAAATCATTTTTTGAAGCTTTAGAGAAGCTTATTTTTGTGCGAATAATTGAGGTTTTTCAATTCATATGCTTCTAAGAAACGCACATTTTTGTTCTTAACATGTTCACATCCTTTTTAAAGTTTTAAAGAAACCTTTTTTAAGAGCATTATTGAGCAAGTTGAATTTGAGAGGAATGCGATTAGGATTTTCGAAAGAATTTTTCGATTGTGGTCTTTTGATGATTGACTTTCATCATAATTCATATGATCTTGTTAAAGATGCTTCTTGGTTGTATTTGATGAAGTTTTAGGTGGAAAAACTCTTTGGTGAAACATCGAGGACGAACGAGGAGTCAAAGACGTGAAGAAGTGCGAAAACTAAAGAAAAGGGGAGCTACAGGCAGCAAGCCACGCCAGAGAATGCTTGGGCAGCAAGCACACACCTGAGGTGTGGCGGGGCGTCCATAGCATGCGCACCTAGTGGTGCTCGGGTTTTTTGGCTTCTCATTAAGGGCAAAATTGGTATTTCTCTCATACCTTTTGTTTTTATTCTCCCATGTGCACTTTTCTTTATTTAAAGGGAACCCAATCCTAGTTTGCTCTTACTTCCCATACTTTTTTAAGAACCACACTTTCAAGAGCCACCATTCTCTCTTGAAAATTACTCTCCCTCTCCACATTTAATCTTTTAATCTCTTTGATTGTTTGATTGTTTGTGTGAGATTGATATTGGGTCTTGCTTCTACATCTACAAAAGGCTACCACTAGTGTTTGATTTAGCTTTAAAGATGTCTAGTAAGGGAAAACAAGTAGCTTCCAAGGGAAAGAAAGCTACTAGAGGTGAATCTACCCAACATCCAAAGTTCATCAACTAAGAATGAGAGAAAAGGTATGAACATAACCTCTCTAGATCTTTGATTTTTGAAAAAGGAGTTGATTTTAGAAGTATTAGAATCAATGATGATGTTTATAATCTCATGCTAGAGAGAGGTTAGGAGAAGTTTATTGAGAAACCCCTTGATGTACGTGAAAACTTAGTGAGAGAGTTTTATACAAACTTGGATATTGATGATTTTGGAGAAAACCTATGAGTGCTAGTTAGAGGGACTAGAGTTTTAGTGAGTGATGAATTAACCAACTCACTCTATGGTTTATCTCATGGAGATTGTTGTCTAGAATCTATCCAAGTCACTAAGCAAGATATTGCACTCACTTTAACTAGGGGTTTATATAATTGGAGCGAAGGCACTAATTTTATTCCTTATGCCAAATGTACCCCATTCTACCACTTTTTAAATAAATTTGTGTGTTCAAATATTCACCCGGTATCCAACATTTCTGAAGTCAATTTCGCCATCGAAAAATTGCTTTATGTTATTGGGACAAGGAAGCCCTTTAATGTTGGAACCTATATCTTTGGACTCATTGGTAAATGTGCTAATATGAGCAAGTCTAAGTTGAAATTCCCGGGTTTGATTACTAAACTATGTTTAGAAGCGGGTGTTAAGTTGAGGAGATCCGATATAGTTGTGGAGAGTAGTCAAATGTTTGACAAAGATTTCTTTAAGTTCTACTTGTTGGGATTTATGCCCTAAAGCTTGTAATTGTAAATGGTTAAAAACAATAATAAGAATTATTCTGATTATCATTCAAGTTCATAAAATATTTTATATTCAGTAATACATTCGTATTGTGCAAGAACATCCTAGATTGTAAGATGTAATCTCATAATGAGTATATGATGGTCATATACAGAGAGGATTCATTTTGAGACGTGCAATCTAAAAAGTCCGTAGAGAGCGAACAAAGTTTGGTACTTTGTTTGTGATTTATCTACTGCTGCGGTCCATTCTGTAAAGTACAGTGGTCTTATCCTAGACCGCTCATGTAGTTGACATGAGAATGGAGGCACCTTATATGATGAGATCATATAGGACTGGGCCACGATTTATATGAATCTCTCACCAAGATCCGTTAGTAGATGAGATTCATATATAATCGATAAACAATGGCTATTTATAGGTGATCTTAATCATGAGTGTCTTATCGACTCCTTCAGGTTGGATCGTGGCTTTTGATTTACCATGAGTGAGGTTGATGAGAATCTCGACCAATACCTCTGTATCTTGGAGCTGCGGTTTGGCTTGTGGCTGGGAAGGTTTGAACACAATAGTGGAATCCACTCCTTCTTGATTGAAGTAGATAAGTAGTTCCCTTAAGGGTTGATTCGGAGCTTAAACGATTATGAGCGCTTTCCTTCTTCCGTGAGGAAGACATGATTTAATTGTTCATTAGAGAATCAATGGTACTTAAAGAAAAAGATATTTCTATAGCGGTATAACGGACTTTATGACCCAACTCTAGTTATGAACTATTTGTGGAGGATCACATTATATGCAATTAGCTATATCAATATGCATTGAGACTTCAGATTGTATAAACACGTCTACAGTTTTGAGAGTGCAGCCTCGGGTTTTTAGTGGAATAACTCCGAGGTTAATAATCGTGAAATATTAATTAAAGAGTTTTAATTAATATTACTAAGTACTATTGGAGCTCAAAACTGTGGGTCCATTAGGTCCCCTTACTAGCCCTTATGGTTGTTGGTAACGAGGGTCACGGTAGATTAATTGGAGGGTTCAATTAATAGTATTACGAAAGTAATGCGATTTAAATAAAGAGAATAATTAAATAATGTGATTATTTAATTAATTAAATATTTAATAAAATAATATAAATTAATAATTATGAATTATTAATTCTATTTATTAAATATGAGGTCATATGATTAAATAATGAATAGGACAAAAGAATTAAAATAATTAGATTATTTTAATAGTCTAAAAAGGTCATAAGTTCAAGTCTTTAGGGAGACTAAAATAAATAGGATTTAGAATCCTATTTTGACTTGATCAAACTAAAACCCTAAAGGACTACTATATAAGTGTTATATAGTTAGGAAAAAAACCTAACCTAGCATATAAGTGAAAAAGAAAGAGAGTTCAGCCACCAAAGAGAGAAAGAAAAAAAAGTTTTTTCTGACTCTCCCCTCTTTTGCAGAATTCTGCCGGCGTTCTTTTCACGTGACCTCCATCTCTTGTCGTGACTTGCCCACACACACGTTGTCAGACCGCGGGTCATAGCTCGGAAGATCTGGTGGTAGATCGAAGAATCAGAGGAAAGAAAATCAAGAAAAAGGTATGTAGTTTCTAAAATCTTTTTCTGCGTATATATAGGAACTCGTTCCTGATTGAAAAAGGTTTTCAACATAAGAAAAATTTTTGAAACCCAATTCCGCATGTTATATGATAATCAAAATCTTTTCTAAAACTCCCTTCACTACTATCTCTCTAAGGAAGATATGAATAGGAACGCTCCACAAATGTCTGAAGCCACTCAATTTGAGAGTGAGATACCTCCCTAGGCGACGCAACTAATGGGTATGTTCAAGGATGGGAATGAAGCCATTTTGAAGAGACTCGATGCACATGATGAAAGGTTGCGAAGCATAAAGATGTATATTAGTGGATCTACCTTCCATGCACGTACTGGTGGCGTGTTTTCCTCCTCTGATGGACGTAAGGGCAACGTTGATGGTGATAACGTTGGAGGAGATGAGTAGTGATCTGGATTCTTGTTAAGAATGCCTTTACATGCTTATGTACTTTTATTTATGTTTCATGAACTTTGTTTCAATATTCGTGAACTTATCTATTTGGCATGTAATATATAACCTTGTATTGATCTTCATCTTATCAATTTCCTCTTGTTTGTTTCAAATAGGAGTAAATTGATTCTCATCCAGGTTGTATGGATCTATTTTATTGTTTTGTTTTTGTGGTCCCTTTCATGTTTGTTTGTGCAAGTATCTTTAAATTCAGTTGTCGATTAAAATACTTGAGTGTTTATTAGTCTTTGTCTATCCCATGACAAAAAGGGGGAGTAATTTGGATATTAATTTGTTTGAATTATTTCTTCTAATCCCCATGATTAAGTTGCTATTGTGACCGTTAGCATACTTAGAGGGAGATCTTATTGAGGGGGAGATATATAATCATATTTGAGCCGATGTGCTTGATTGTTGCTTTTGCATATTATCTCTAGAATCGACAAATTGATTATTGTGGTAATTGATATTAATAATTGAGTTATTTCAAATTGATATTATTATCGTTTCGTTCACCAATGTTCCTAGGAAGAACATAGTTTTGCTTTTTTGATTCAGGTACAAAGTTAAGACTTCTGAAGACATTGAAAAATGTTAGATTATGTAATTTGAGTCTTATGAGCGAATGTAAAAACAATCATTTGATTGTTGGTGAGTGTACAGTGTTTTGTTACGGAATAGCCAAAGAGAGAGATTGTAAGGTCATTATTTTGTTGGCTGGATTACGTGAGCAAAACACATTTTTATGTAATTCTTAGTTAGCTTTGTTAAAGTATGATTCGAGCATAATGAAGATTCGAAAAAATCATGCGAAGACAAAAAAGCTTCTGAGAAGACTCAAGATCGTGCTTAAAAGTAAGTTTCGAAAGAAACGATACTCTTTACTCTTGAAATAAGATAAGATTCACACACACACTTTTAACATGTTCATGCATCAGCATTTGAGTGCTAATATGTTGGTTTAAATGTTTTATAAGTGTTTGAGTCTTATTATTTTTGTTTTGTCTAGTTTCGGAATTTAATTCTATATTTTTGTATTCTCGAAAGCTGACCTTTGGATGCTTCAATGGGCGTAACTTTCTATCTAGATATCCAATTGGTCTTTGGTTTTTTGGTAATGAAACTAGACATCTGTATCTTTCCAACGGTATAAAAAACAAGAACATCAAATGCCGTTTGATTAGAGTTCGCTTGGCTCTAAGAGGAGTTAAGTGCAGCTAGAAACAGCTGAACGGGCAAAACTGGGCAGCAAGGCTGCACCCCAAGCGTGGCCACATGCCTTTGGCGTGCATCCTAGGAAGTAGCCTCACGGCTTTGAGCGTGGCCACACTCCTCAGGCGTGCGAAAGCTGTCTTGGCCGAACCCTAAAGGTGCTACAATGTTGCCCTAAGTGTTTTGAGCCCCCTAAAGTCTTCCTACACGTGTTTAATGATTTCTTGTCCATTAAGGATTAGTTTATTGAGTTTGGAAGTAAGCGATCTCCTATTTAATTAGTCTTCTAGTTAATAGGAAATATATCTCTTTATTATAGGAAAGTATCAATTACATTCCTTGTTGAATTAGAAAGCCTTAATTGAGTTTATTTCCTACTACAATTAGAATTAGGGCTTCTAATGTTCTCTATAACTAGTGAGTTTTAGTTTTGAGTATCATTAAGCTTAAGCCAAGTAAGTCTCTTTTACTGAGCTTCACTATTTGCTCTCTATTTTTCTTCATTGAATTATTTTATTTCTCTCACATGTCTTTATTGTTTTCATGTTATTGTGAAAGAAGAGAAAGTTATTTTATATAGGCTATTATCTTAGCATTAAGCGTAATTATATAGCCTATTCATAATATGTCCGTGATCATGCATGTTATTTGATTGTTCATGTTTTATTGAGCAAATAGATATGATCTCATAATAGTGGGGGTTATTGTTGCTTTGACCTTACAAAAGCTTCCAAGACCTTGAGCGCGAGGAGTTTCTAGACAACATCAACAAGGTTTGCTAGTAAAAGGCTTGCTGGTAGGTAGTGTTGGGTTATAGCAAGAGTCGTGTGATTGAGGGGTCAATTATTGTGAGTTGTAAATGATATACTAACTAGTGAAATTTGTGTTGATGTGTTATTGGCCTACGAGTTGGTCCCATGGTTTTTGACCTGTTGAGGTTTTCCACGCTAAAATCTCCATGTAATATATTGAATGGTTTACTGTTTTTAATTCTGCAAATATTTATTGATAAACCTATTAACTCCCCCCTCCTAGGTTGCCACGTTTTTCACATGATAAGCATACTTGGAATAAATGCGCTTTGATTCAGAGAGATGATGACATCAAAAACCTTTTTTAGCCTGTTAGCAGGCACTTTTGCTGCCAGCTTGTAAGTCACGTTGCAGAGACTTATTGGTCTAAAATCATAAGCCCTAGTAAGGGTTTTGACTTTCGAAATAAGTACCACTACAGCTTCATCCGTCGCTCCCATATCAGCCCCCTTATTGAGCACCTCTAGAACATCTCTAAACACTTTTGGACTGACAATATCTCAGTAATTCTAGTAGAAAAAAAGTTAGGAGGCCATCGTGGCCTGGGGCCTTGAGAGGCGCAGGCGCCATTTGATTAAGAGCCTCTACCACCTCTGCAGAACTAAATCTGGCAGCAAGGCTCACATTCATACTTGGAGTCATTCTACTCACCAAAGAATTACAAATCCCATCAATCTTCAATGCTGAAGGAGAAATAAAAAAAGAAAACATATTATTGAAATAACTTGACACCACATTTTCAACTCTCTCTGAGCTGTCCTGCCACACTCTCTGATCATCCATCAAGTCCAAAATCTAGTTTTTCTTCCTCCTAGCCAAAGCTTTAGCATGGAAATATCTCGTACTTTTGTCTCCCACCTTTAACCACAACGCCCTAGATCGTTGTCTCCAATACATTTCTTTCTTTTCTAGGAAACAATTCATTTTAAACTCTAGCTCCTTCATTCTAAAAGATACCCACTGCTATTATCTTCAAGCTCTCTTAAATCCTCTCTCATCTTTTTAAAATCAGTATTCCTATCTTTCTTTTCTTTTATTCCAGGTGCTTAAAGCTTCTGCCATTGCTAACGAACTAGCTTTAACACCACAAACAGCGCCCTTAAAACAATATGAATTCCATGCTCCCTTAATAAGAGACTTACAATCTTCTTCCTTTGCCCAAGCCTCCTCAAAATGGAAACAAGAAAATCGGCAACCCAGGCCATTATTAGGACCCGAAGTCTTTTGAATCGCAGGGATTAGCAACGGTCTATTATCAATGCCAAATCTCTCAATTTGCTCTACCCAAGCCATTGGAAACATCGATCTCCACTTAAAAGTACTGAACATTCTGTCGATTCTTTTTTGAATAAAACCATCTCTACTCTGGCAGTTAGACCAAGTAAACCAGTAACCCCTGAACCCTAAATCAAACAGACCACAACCATCAGCCACCTCTCCAAAATCTGCAATTGATTTGAAACTTTTGAAAACCTCATTTGCTTCTCCTCATCATTGAGAATCTCGTTGAAATCTCCACCAATAAGCTATACAAAAAAGAATGACCCTATAACCTATGCAAAAGAGTCCAAGAGTGAAATATAAGAATTTACTTCGGCTCCCCGTAAAAGCCAGCCAACACAAACCATCGCAATCTCTGATGACTGAATCAACATGCCCTTTGGAAAATGATTTGATATCAATCTCAACACTCTCCTTCCAAAGCAACAAAAGACCACCCCCTGTACCTTTCCTCTTATCCACAACAAAACAGCCCTCAAAACCAAGACTGATCCTCACACCTTCAGCACCACCACGATCCAAACATGTTTCAAATAGAAACACAATAAGAAGATTTTCCATATGCACAAGTTCTTGTAGGGCTCTGAATAGTCCGAAGATTCTCCGACCCCCGGACATTCTAGCATAAGCTTTTCATTGTTGTTGGTGGTGCTGGACTCCAGCTACCGCCGACTGATCATTATTAATCATAAATCTGCCACGTTTCTTCTCTCGTACCTCCTCCATGCTCACCACTGGATCCATTTTGCCGAGTTCCTCCATTTTAGCCTCCAAACACTCCTCTTTAAATTTCACTCTAGCCAATCTCTTCCATTTCCTAAACCTAGGGCCAAAAATCTCACCTGCCTCATTCCCTTTACAACCCTACTTGACAGCAGAAAATTCAGCAGAATCATTATCTTAAGACATTGATATAACTAAAGAAACCTTAGAGAAAATACTTTCAAAACTTGTCACTGTTGAGCTTATGCTAGTGTCATCTGTTACCACAACTGGGTTAGCCCTCTCATCAGCTTCTTCGGTCTTTTTGGAACACACATGAGGTTTTTTAGAATTAGGAATAGAACAGAGGTCTGATGAAATCACCTCTACCATTTTACCATAAAAAAACATATCAGAGGCCTTAGTCTGAGGAAACCCCTACTTAGAGCTCTTAAAAATCATCCCAAAATTTCCTTCAAAGCTCCTAGGCACTAAAGACACCTTGCCCCTATCATCCTCAATCCTAGTTGGGTCAAAATTATCTTTCTGCTTACCACGATCAACTCGTTCCACAGATGAAACAGACTTGGATTTCTCACTTCCTCAATCACTCTCAAACACTGATGGACCAAGATTGAATTTCTCCTCTCCACTCTAGCTCCCCCAAAACCAGATGTATTAGGATTAAAGTTCTCCTTCCCACTATCAACCTCAATTGGATCACCTCGAAAGTTACGCCCACCACGCGATTTATTGACAGAAGATCCCATCGCCCTCATCCAACTCCCAAATTTTAATTGGGATTCATCCACAATATTCTTCACATTTTTAAGCACTCCTTCACTAAATGACCAACTTTACCACAAAAATAACAAAAAGTTTAGCAATTTTTCTTATTTTAGAACCACCATGCAAATCTCCTCTGGATCACAAATCACAACCCTCAAACCTCTCATCAATGGCTTCCCCATATCAACAAGAATCCTAGCTCTCACAAATTTTCACAAACTGTCACCACTAGACCCAAGATCCACCTCGATCACCGACCAATCATCCCTCCCAAAAACAAGCCCACGTCTCTACTCATACAGGCAAGAGGCATATTATGAAGTTGAACCCACATAAGGGAAAATTGAAAATCTGAGTCAAAAATCTTACCAATTCCTTGAGCTTCACCGAGAACCAAGAGATTCTTATCGAAACACCACGACCAGCCTTCGAGAATTCTTTTTCTATCCCAATCACACCTAAATCTAAATGCAAAAATATTTGTACCAATAGCTTCGATGTCGAAATCCTTAGTAGTTCTCCAAATTCTGGGAATCGCTGATCGGAACGCCTCTCGATTAATCTCCCTACTTGCAATCAGCTTCCCAAACAAACATATTGTGACCGAATTCATACCCCGTTCTTGAAGCGGCAAACCCACCCTTGCAATCAGCCCGTCGTCCTCTAATAAGGACAATTTTTCACAGAATCTAGATATTTATTCAGTTTCCATCCAAAATCAACAAAATCTAGAGATACATCTTGTTAATTAAAGAAGAGCAAGAAGAATAACCAAGAGAGAAACACCCAAGGAAGGATGGGAGCTACACGCGGTAGGCATGAGATCTACTTTTTTCTGGGCCGAGCTCTAGAAACTTCAGAGAGAAGCTTTAGAGAGAAGCCAGAAAAGAATATTTCAGATTAAAGATGCACTTAGAGTCTTCAAATAAAGTTTAAGACAAGTAGGTGTTAAATTGGTCAAAGGTTAAATGATTTAGTAGTTGGAGTTTCACAAATTTCCTCATCCCATTCAAATCTTGACTTGCTACTAATATTGAAAGTAAACGGTTTTCGATATGAAAGTAAATATTCGAATCATGCTAATAAGCTTTAGTCTCAATATATTTTTTGACAGTAGTCTACCCTTTCAAATGTTCGACTAAAAAAATGAGGAAAAAAATGTGTTAAATTATAACCCAAACTGTTTTGACTCTTTGAGCTTATAAGACTGATTAAATTAAGGCCCATTGTCCATGCTGTTTCGAATGCTCACGTTTTTGGCGGATTTTTAAGGGTTGGTTGCAATTCGGCGTTTGTATAGTTTATAGTTATTTAGTTAAGGGTCGTTTTCAATGTTGACACTTTTGCTTGCAATAATATTAAATATCTCATATAGCTAATATGTATATATATATATATATATATATATGTGTGTGATATTAAAATTCAACTTTAATACATATATTATCTTATATTATTGTCTTTCATTTATCACATACTAATTAAATTAAAATATCGTGATTCCTCATTCAGATATGGCTGGTCTAGATGAAAAAGGGATGATTATGTATGCTAATATGCAACGTGTTATATGTTTTAGTTTTAGCTGAGGCAATGACTGTTCCTTTTAGCCTCAAGTTGGGAAAAAGATGCTGCTTTTTGACCTGTTTGTGTGGAGTCAGATTCAACATTTGTAATCAATCTTTGCAATTCTTGAGTCGAAAGAACAAGTATTATTGTTATTAATGTGTAAGTTGTGAATTAGTTATCCAAATGCAAAAATTACTTCTAATCATGAAATTATTTACACATTGTGAAAATCATTTAGGTCGAACTACTAATTATTTCCACTTTTGAGGATTGCCAAACAAAAAACAAAAGTAAAAAATATATATTTTGTACTCCATAAATTATTAAGTTTGTTTTATGACATCAATTTTCGCCTTTTAATAAGTTGGATCGCTAAGGGCACATTTATTTGACAGTATTGGACTGGACCACTCATGTGTTTGTTGCCCACACAGAATTGAATTTCTCCAATTCTGGGTAATTTGTCCAAAGGGTCCCACCACAAAGTTTGGGACTATTAGTTCTAAACTTTTTTTAATATTTAATTTAATTTAAAATATTTTATTAAAAATTAAAATATTTATATTTTAATATTTAATTTTAAATAATTTTATTTATTTTAAAATAATCTAAATATTTTTAAAATATTTCAATTCAATATCGTTCTAAATAATTGACAATTTTTGAAATGGAAGGTTCGAAGAAACTAAATTTTAACACTTTACGGATTAAAGTACAATTAAGACCGATTGAGATTTATTTTTATATATAATAGTGGAACAATAAATATATATATATATATATATATATATATAATATAATTTAAAACTTGATAACTTAAAGGCACTTATGAAATTACAACCGTAAAGACAATTGACTTTTCACATTCTATATACAAATATTAAAAAACAAATTTTGTGTGTTGAATTAAGCAAACGTGATCCAGAGTGTTCGCTAAATAGGAGAAGTCACTGTTGAATAAAATATTTGGAAGTGATTCAAGTCATCGCGTTATAAATTATAATAAGCAAACGTGATTTTGGTGGTGTTCTAGATATTTAGAAGTCATTGGTGAATAAAAATTGGTTAATCTGAAAATAACTTACTAAAAAAGCATCAATTTTATCCTCAATGTCACTGCTGATTCTGTATTCTTATCTTTAACTTTGATTCCATTTCTGAATTAAGTTTGGTGGACTTATGGATGACACCTCTTTTATGCAAAATGCGATTTGAACTTTAATAATATTGAAGTTGAATACATGTATACTAACCACTTAAGCTCTGATTGTACATATAAAAACATATAATACTTAAACTTTAACAAATTATAAACTTTATGAAACAATAAAAAATGTTTTTATTTTACTAAATTTTAACAATAAATTATTAAAATGATAAAAAATAAATTTTATTAAATAATATTTATATTAAAACTAAAATTAATAAAAATATATTTAATATTTTTTTAAACAGTAAAATAGTTGTTCTCATCCTGTCATTAAAATAAATTTTTTGAAGATGAGTAGTTAGTTGTTTATTTTAAAAAACAAAAAACTGTTTTAAAATATGCATCCAGATAGGAAAATACCTATTAAAAATAAAGCAAATTGTAATGGAGTACCCTGACATTTGATTATATTACGATAAAATCTTAAGTATAGTCTTAATTATACATTAGTACCCTATTATTATTTGACTCAGTCAAACGTAATGGTCTGACCAAAAAATTTATCTAAAATGACAAAAATGCTCCCGGTTAAAAAAATAATATTAATTATTAAAATTAAAAAAATTAAAAGTAAAAAAATTTTAAATTTTTTAAATGGACAAATCTATTTAAATTTTTTTAAATTTTTAATTTTTAATTTTTAATAATTAATATTATTTTTTATTTTTAACCAGGGGTATTTTTATCATTTAAAATAAAAATTTTGGTTAAACCTTCATTTTTTACAGAGTTAACTAAAGCTAGGATACTAAGATATAATTAACGCTAAACTCACGATTTCATTGTAATATGGTCAAACGTCAGAATATTCCACTGTAATTCGCCCAAAAATTTAATCAATTATATATTATTTTGTACACATTATTTTATGATATATCTTTAATAGATTTCAGTTCCACTCAATTTTTTTTTTCTCAGAATTCAGAAAAGTTCTTATACATTTTTTCATGATATATCTTATTTTTTAAAATTTTTAATTGTTTGTTATTTCAATTAGATTTTCTGTCCAATTAAGTCCTTGTACTTTTATCTGTCACAAAAAAAAAAAAAAAAAAAAATCCTTACACTTATACTTATTGTGTTTATAACCCCAGGTGCCTCGACATTTTTAACTTGATTTTCTAATCAAATGATGCTTTTTTATAATTTTAAGGACGAATTATAATGGAATATCCTAACGTTTGACCATATTGAATGAAATTGTGAGTTTAGCCTTAATTACACATTAGTATCCTACCGTTAGTTGACTTTGTCAAAAGTAATGGTTTATCAAAATATTTAACTAAAATGATAAAAATATTCTTGGTTAAAAAATAAGAAAATTAAATTTTTTTATTATTTTTAAATGAATAGATCCATTTAAATTATTTTGTTTACTTTTTTTTAATTTTAATTATTAATAGTATTTTTTTATTTTTTAATCAGGGAATATTTTTATCATTTCAAGGTAAAATTTTTAGTCAATAGTTGTTTTTGATTGAATCAACTAACGGTAGAGTACTAATATATAATTAAGGCTAAACTCACGATTTTATTGCAATATGTGAAACGTTAGGGTACTCCATTACAATTCGACTAGATAAATTTAGACCCAATTGATTATTATTATATTAGTTAATTATGCCAATAAAAATCCATGTTAAATTTTAATTTATAAACTTATTAAAAGAAAATCAAGCCTTTGGCGAGATCACATTAATATAAGTATGATTTGGAAAGTAATTTTCATACTTTAGGAAAGATCTTCAACACCTTATTTATTTATTAAGATTGATGAAATTTGAATTCGTATCACATAAATGAGTGGAAAATGCACCAATTACTTATACTGTAAATAGATGTGGCAATAAATTTAGGGATCGTTTATTTTTTTCACTTAATATTTAATACGTTTAAATTGAACACGTTAATTATTTATTTATTTTTTTAAATAGTTAAATAACTTAAAAATAGTAAAAAATAATTTAAAATAAAAAGTTAAAAATTTTGACTTATCACTTAATACAAAATCATAATTATAATATTTATTCTATAATTAAAATATTCTTTCTATAATAATAATATTATTATATTAATATATTTTAAATATGTCATTTAAATTTTTAAAATAATTCAAGAATTTTTAGTTTTCAGATTAAAAAAATAAATAATAAAAAATATTCCTTCTACCTGCGAGAGATTTTTTCCCTTTTTAAGCGGCAACTCATCGGTGAAACGTCTCACTCAAGTTTTCTCCCTCCGAAGTGGAACAAATAAAATAATATGAAAATACAACTAAACTATAAGAGGATTACAAATGGGTCGAAGTTCCACCACCTCGTCATCTTCAACGGCAGATGAAAAACAATAAACCCAAAAAAAAAAAAAATTTAGAATTGATAACCGTCGAATGAGATAATCGAACTATCGAAGTTAGAAGGCGACGAAAGTCGTTAAAACGCTATCTTCAGCGACGACCACGAGCTCTCTCTCTCACTCTCCTCTAGCCACGTGCCCTATCCGAACCTTCCATTTCCTCTCCCTTCCGATAATATTTATCCTCTCCACTTCATTCCCTCGAACCGCGTAAAATTTATCCTCTGCAAAAACAGAAACAAAAACATAATAGTGTTTTGTTTATTATTTATTTTTCAAAAAAAATTTTAGTCGTTGATTTTTGGAGAGATGGATCACGCGGCGGACGCTCACCGGACCGATTTGATGACCATAACTCGTTTTGTGCTCAACGAGCAGTCGAAGCACCCGGAGTCCCGTGCGACTTCTCTATCTTGTTAAGTCACATTGTTCTCGGTTGCAAGTTCGTTGTTCTGCAGTCAACAAGGTTTTTTTTTTTGTCTCTTGTGTTGTTGTTGTTGTTGTTGATGATGATGTTTCTTTGTTGCTTTTAAATTGTTACGATGTGATTGTGAGTTGTGCAGGTGTGTTTGATTGATATCACCAAAAAGCGCTTTTCAATGCTTTAAAACGATTTTATTTGTAGCTTGTAGGTTGTGATGGTGCGATTAAGAGTGTTTTCTGGTAAACGTGCATTTGAATTCTGATTTTCATTCTGTTTTTCGAATTCAAAAGCATTTTTAGTTCATTTTATGGTGTTGTTGAATCAGAGTAACACTTGTCAAGTTGGTCGCAAAAGTTGTTCTTGGTCATTCATATATGTTATACATGATTCTGTTTTCCGACAGTATTATTGTTTTTAATTCAAAAACCGTTTATTGTTTTCCTTCATTTTCTCACCAGCTAAAATTGTGGGATTAGAAAACTTTTCTTTTCCTCTAAGGAGGAAAGAACCTGGCTTGATACTAAGCCGATTTGTCTGCTTTTCTTCTGTAATAGAAGTAGTTTTTATGTCAAAAAAAAAAAACCTTTTTCTTCCAGGTTTTAGATTTATTTCAAATCAATGTAGTGGTTTATTTTGTTCAAAATGTTTTTTTGTGTCAGCGCCGTGTCCTGTGGAGCTTGGTATGGATTTTAAAGTTATGAGTATTGAAAATTTGAAGCAATTTTATAGTAAATGCGGTGCGAAATTAGCACACTTACACCATGTTAAATTTCTATATATATTTTTTATTGGTAGATAGCCTTACAACTCAAAAGTTAGTCTATTGGGTTGTGCCATCTTGATATATGCTCTTTTTGTTCTTAATGTAAGATTCATCTATCTTCTCTAACTTTACATGTGGGTTCTCTATCAGTTAATATGTTGATTTAGTTAGGTGATTCATTCATTTCAAACTTCTTGGGTGGGGAACGTATCTTAAAAATAATAACCTAAGGTTTGTTGGTCTTCAATTATCAATTGTGATAATCATATTGACTACACAAATACATGAAGTCTTTTGCGATAACTAAATGGAGAGATGTCGTTGTTTGGTATGATTTTGGCCTTATAGGTCTCGTCATTTTACTTTTTATTTTGCAGGCAGGTCTTGCCAAACTCATTGGACTTGCTGGAGAAACCAATGTTCAGGCAAGTAGTTGATGAATCTAAATCTCTTATTATTTTATCTCTGGTGAAATTGAATGTTAATTGTATTATGGTTCTCTTTATTTATACTTGTTTTCGCCAAATTGTTACTAAGAATGATTTTATGAGGTTATTTTGTTTCATTAATATGACATTACTTGCCTGTGTTGACTAAAGGGTGAAGAGCAAAAGAAGCTGGATGTGCTTTCAAATGATGTTTTTGTCAAAGCTTTGGTTAGCAGTGGTCGTACAGTAAGTCATGTGTACCTGTTAAGTTAATTAAACCAATCGTGTTCTTTTTTTTTAAATTTTTTTTTCCTGAAAGTTTGAATCTTCTGCCAGTGCATTCTTGTCTCTGAAGAAGATGAAGAGGCAACGTTTGTAGAGCCCTCTAAACGTGGAAGGTGCTTTCTGACTGTTGTTTATAGTTTTTTTTCTTCCTATTTGAAATGTTGAATTTCTTTGTTTTGCACTCTTATTAATACGCACCTAATTTGAATTGTTATGACGGTGCAGGTACTGTGTTGTTTTTGATCCATTGGATGGGTCCTCTAACATTGACTGTGGCGTTTCCATTGGAACGGTTTGAACCCTTATCTGAGAATATTTTTTGTTTTATGTTGTTTTGCTCAACTCTGTACTGACATATGTACAAAATGGCTATTGTGCCAAATAAATTGATATTGCAGTTATCGATTGACAGTATTCTCTTTCATCTAGATTTTTGGGATTTATATGGTGAAAGATAGCCAGGAACCAACTTTAGATGAAGTGTTGCAACCTGGGAAGAATATGTTGGCAGCTGGATATTGCATGTATGGAAGCTCTTGCACGGTACAGAAAGACTGCCATTCATGAATTATATATGTCTAATTTTTGTTTAATGAAAGTAATAGTTTATCTTTTTCCTTTCAAAATGGTGAAGAGTTCCAGTAAAGCTTGTTTGTTGCGTTTTTAATTTTTGCATTCAATTGAATTTTGAGGAATGTCTTAGAATTTGATGGCTCTCTTTAGTTGGAATATGTTTTGATTGATGTGATGGGAGTGGTTTATGAGCTTTCTTTTCCTCTATAAACTTGCACAGTGAAATTTGTTGCATTCATTCAAGATATAATTGTTTTGCAGTTTGTATTAACCACTGGGAGTGGTGTCAATGGGTTCACCCTCGATCCGTCACTTGGGGAGTTCATACTAACTCACCCAGACATCAAGGTAAATCTGTTATCATAATATTGGACCAATCTGGAAAATCTTTGCCTTCTTTTCTTTATGTTAGCCTTGCTGCTTACACCTGATGCCTATATGTGCAAACTATTATTGTTAGATCCATTGCAATACTGAGAATTAAAACTCGCCCTTCAAATAATTCTACTGGTGATCCTGAATGAATAAAATGCAAATGTGTCAAACATAATTGGCTTAGAGTAAGTATGCAAATGTGTCAAATGCAAGTTCCTTATTTATTGAATGGATAGAAGCTTCCAAGGTGCGATTACATTATAAGTGATCTTATCATCACCGTTTATAAGGGATCTTACTATTTGTTTTCACTTGCTTATGTGCACAGATTCCAAAGAAAGGAAAGATTTATTCAGTAAATGAAGGGAATGCTAGGAACTGGGATGGTCCAACAGCCAAGTATGCAATTTTAAATATAAATTATTGATCTCTCTGTTTTTTGTACTTGTACTGCATTGCACTTCTTGACTCTCTTAACTTTAGGTATGTGGAAAAATGCAAGTTCCCTACAGATGGTTCATCACCAAAGTCTTTAAGATACATCGGAAGGTAATGTACTTTTTAACCGAACAACTACAGCAGAGGTGTTAAATTTTTTTTCTAAGTATTTAGTTATTGCAATTACCTAATGACTTATTATTTGGCTACCTCTGAATGCATTTCTGAATGGTTTGATGTCTGAGTGGCAGCTGAAACTGTGAATCTTGTTATTTACAACTCTCTTCTTGGCTTAAAGTATTAAACATGATTTACCTTGATCACATCTCTTTTCATAAATTATCTATGGCAGAAACAGAAAGTGGCATAGAGTTAACCAGAATTTTCTGTTACAGACACATCCTAATGATAGACATAAGTGAAGTCAGGCCATTTGAAAAATTTATGGCCCCAGATTTTAACTCGCACCCCAACGGCTGTGAATCTATGAGGCCTTTACATCACGTTGAAATCAAAGAGGGCCCAATTGAGGCTGGCACTCAAAATGTTAGGGATGAAAAGAATAACTTTTATCTCATCATTGACTAGTTTCTTGTTCCAAACTGTCACTTTTGAGTAGTTTATCAACTACATCAATTACATTTACAACCACTAATAGATAGCTGAATAAACAGTCATCTTCTGTTTTTCCACATATTTTTTTTTTCCTGCGTTGGATCCATAAGTCTGGGAACATTGAGGATCAAAAATATCTTAAGGACTGTTATTTAACTTCATTTTTAAACAAACTTTTATATTGTCTATGTATTCTTTTCATATTGGTATCTGTGCCTGGTTATGACCTGGTATTGTTTTATAAAGATCATAATTTATTTTTGGTTTCGGAACAGCATGGTAGCTGATGTCCATCGCACACTGCTTTATGGAGGTGTATTTTTGTACCCTGGCGATAAGAAGAGCCCCAGTGGAAAACTGCGGTATGTTATGTGCAGTTATAGAGCTTTTTGTTTCCTCACCTCCACCCCAATCATCAGCTTGATATTCTGTAATTACAACATATTATTTGAATAACGAATTTCTCTTATCATTAAAGTGTTGATAATGAAATTCTGACTGAGTTTAATTTGATCATGTGCGGATTAGCGTTCTCTATGAAGTCTTTCCAATGTCGTTCTTGATGGAACAAGCAGGAGGTCAGGCTTTCACCGGGAAGCAACGGGTATGGACTTTTTAAGCTTTCTCCTTATAAAGCTGATTTGAATTACTGGTTTAACTATTTGTTGTGCCAACTTCAGTGTGAAAAACCTTTTTGTTTGCCCCAATTTTATTATGTTGTGCATTAAGAAATGATAACTTATTGTAAATTCTTGCTTGGCTTAAATGGATGTAAAAGCTTATGGATTTCAATTAGACAGTCAATACATAAGGCAATTTAGTTGTAGGTTGGAGATTAACCAAAGCCCTTTAAACTTGCCACAAGATTTTAATTAGTATATTCAGACCTGTTTCTTGCTGAAAATAAATAGTTTACTTGGAGAAAAAGCCAGTGATAGAATTTGGGTGCACTAATGAACTGACACCATTCTTGGCAGGCACTTGATTTGGTTCCACAGAAGATACATGAGCGGTCTCCAATATTTCTGGGCAGCTATGATGACATTGAAGAAATCAAAGCATTGTATGCTGCTGAAGAGAAGAATGAATAAAGCTTTATCATTTCATAATCTATTTGTGACATCTCTTATGAATATTTCTTTATCTATTAAGATACAATTTATTGGTGGATAAATAAACTCTGATCATTATATTTCTTACAATAATGAAGATGAATGTTATTTATTACTGATGACCAAAAAGAATGGCTTGAAATGATTTTTGTTCCCAAATTTGTACTTTTCATGATCCTTTGTTCTCTCTTTAAGGTCATATTTGGTTGGTGGAAAGGAAATACACAAGCACGTTCATTGAGATCACCCCATTTTAGTATAAAAAAATGAATGCTTATGAGGTTTGAGAACCCATTGACAATTTGGAAAGTTGATTTACTAAAATGTTCGATGCCCATCTCATCTCATCTCATCTCGTCTTATTATACCAATCGAATCTCTCGCTCAACTGCCCCACAATGTTCGATGCAATGCCATCTACTACTAAATTATTTCCAGTTTAAAAGCAATTTCAAGCAGCTCTCATTCAATTATGTCTTTGTAGAAGTCAGTCAGCTCCCACTCTCACAAACAGCTCTGCCCAGCGTTCGAAGTCATGGGCACAAAGTTTCTCTTCAGACCCACCCATTTGAGGTAGGTTGAGGTAAGACCGCCCTACATCCTGCCTTCGTGTTTGTCGTCTACAACTCTTGTCTCCTACAGGGATTTATTCCATTTTTAAACAACACCAAAAAAACATTATATGTTAGCTAAACAAAATTGCCCGTCTAGCTCAGTTGGTAGAGCGCAAGGCTCTTAACCTTGTGGTCGTGGGTTCGAGCCCCACGGTGGGCGAATATCAATAAAGCAATTTTAATCCTACTAAGAAAGGGTAGTTTAATTTTTTTTATTCTCTATCCAAAAATAATTACATTTTTTTTTAAATTTTAAAAATAAACGCATTAAAAGTATTTAAAAACTAGACTAAAAAAATATATAACAAATTATTTTTTTATTCTCTCCCCCAAAAAAAAAAACAATGATTTTTATTTTAAAAAATAAACGCATTCATAAAATAAAAATTAAAAAAAATCCATAAGATAATTTTATGTTCTTATATATATATATATATATATTAATATTTTGTATTGGTTGGTTGTGATGGAAATAGAAAGAAGAAATGTATGAGTTTGAAATTTTTTTTATCTTTGTATCTTTTTATTTTTTATTTTTTTTATGTTTTGTATTGTTTGAATATAACGAAAATGGTTGACTTGGTGATGGTGATGGTGGTGAATGATGATGGAAGTTTTATTTATTTATTTATTATTTGAATGTGTTTATTTTTTAAATTAAAAAATAAATTTAGTTATTTTTGTTGTTTTTGGGGGGAGAATAAAAAAATTAATATGTTATATATTCTTTTATTTTAGCTTTTTTTTTTTTGTAATGTGTTTATTTTTTAAATTGAAGAATAAATTTAATTGTTTATAGAGATAATAAAAAATAATTTCATTATGAGACATAATTTTAATTGGGGTAGAATTAAAATATGATAACTTATGTGGTTAATTTATGATATTTGTTTAGATGAATATATAATTATATAACATTTTAGAATCAATATAGAATTAGTTGTTTTGTTTGATAACTAAAAGACCAAACTAACTTTTGATTAATATGTTGACTTTATAAGGAAGGGGTGTTTGCTGCTAGTTATAGGTATTTATTTGAAATTTCGTTCATATTATTAAACTTATAGAAAGTTAGTGCAATTAACCCTCCAGACTTTAGACCTAATTAAATGTATATATGAACCTTGCTAATGAGGGGTACAAACATCTTTTTAGCCTATCAAATAAGACAAATTGTACTATTAATTATTTATGAATAGTTAATTAAAAAAATGAATGGAAAAGAACTCATCAGTCATATCCTTTATCATCCATCCATGGCAGCTAAGGTTGATGGTGCAGCCTTTTTTTTTTTTTTTCCTTTTTTGATTTCTTTTTTATTTTATTTTTTGCTATCTAATGGAGAGTTTTTTATATATAAAAAAATTAATTTTTAAAGAAAAATCTCTATCATCCATCTTTTTAAATGTAGGGTTAAGATTTAATATCTTTTTATTTTTTGTAAATTAATTTACACCGTCCATTTGAAAAGATGGCAGATGGAGGGTGGAGACCTGAAGCTATTTTTTTACTTTTTATTTTTATAAATTTATTTATTTTTAATTTAGGGTATTTTTGTTTTTTTATTAATTTTTAACACTCAACTCTTATATTTAACGGTCAAACTTAACGTCAGGGAAGGTCAGTGTGAGTTTTTGCAAACTTTAATTTCGAGTGTAATTTACCAAACCTCAGGTAGGTTGAGTGTTATTTATTCATTTATTACTCCCAAATTCAATTCATTTATAATTTTGAAATTTAAGAGCACTTTGATTATACATATAGCACCTTGATATGTTCATACACACAATATTTAAAACTTAGGGACTTCATGGTTAGTTTGGAATTGATTTAATAAGCTAAAACTAAGGGGTCGTTTGTTTTTTTATTTGAAGACTGAATATGCCTGAATTTTCTGAAAAATTGAATAGAGATTGAAATTTAAAACCTGAATAACATCTTTATTTTTTTTATTATAATTATTGAATAGAGATGTTATTGTTTGTTATTTTTAAAGACAAAAACGTTTGAATGAAGATAAAATTGGAAATATATTAATATAAAAATGATAATTATAAAATAAAATATTATAATTGTTGACGTGTAAATCTGGTCAACGTGGTAAAACGATGAATGCTCTGTATTATAGGGATTGATACTGTAAATTGACAATGAAAGAGAGATTTTTAAAGTGGTTCGGCTTGGAAGAATGCCTACATCCACTGATTCTTTTATTCAAATCGAGCTCGTTTGTATTTGAAGACGAAACTCGCTTATGCGTATGTGTTTTTGAGAAATTTCGTAGCCTGTGTAACGGGGGTGTCCCGCTCTTTTTATAATGTGAAGGGGCTGGAATCTTTGCTCTCTAGTTGGAATCTAATTACACGATTTGAGGAAAAAAATTTATCCCTTAATGGACGTTGTTTAGTATAAGTGTAATGACTGATTTTGAGGAATTTGAGGTTGATTGGGAGTCTGATTAGTTGACTTGCGTTGATTCCTATATTCTGGGGATTCTTCCTTAATTTGAGGCTTCAAGCTACTTTCTTCTGCGGGATGCGTGGTCTACGGGTTACGGGCTGCCTTCTTGGCGGAACGCGGTATTTGCGGGGTGCAGGTACTTTAAATCTTCTGTTGTCCTTCTTTGGTAGTTTATTGGGCTTTAGGGCCCGTCAGGTCTTGTGGCACTCCCTTGGCCTTTTGCACATGTTGGGTCTTCCTTTGGGTTTTTAGTGTTTTGGGCCTTGGTGTAATTTGATATACAACAATAATTATGGAAAAAAAAATTGTAATTATAATTCAGTGATGACTACTTAAAAAAAAATAAATATAACTTAATTTGTACAATTCAGACTCATTAAGTTATAAGTGGAAAAAACAAACGAGCCCCTAACTTATTTCATAATTTTGAAAAGGGAAAAATGTTTGGTAAAACCTTTCAAAACTACTTACTTAGGAATCTACACTAATTTGGCAATAATTTTGAGAAGTATGTGAAATGTTACTTTTCAAAAGTAATTATGAAATAATTAATTTTAGGATTTAATCAATCTTTAAAAACACCAAAATTACCTTCGTTATTTTAACTTAAAAATATATTTATCCTTATATTAATTGATCCTAATATGATATCCTTTAACTTCAACCTCTTCTATAATTTATTGTTTATTTTTCAATGATAATATAAGTTATTGTTAGGAGTTAAATATTTTCTATCACTTTCATCGGAAACTTTCACAAGTAAGTCAAATCATGTTTTTAGTTTTCGGATTTAAACCCTTATTTTCATATATTTTTGTTGAATTAATGATATTTTATTTTATTTTTACTAACATCACATGCCAGAATTTTAATGTGCATTTATAGAATTTCAATTATTGTAATTGCAATGTGTGCAAGTTTGACCAAAACAATATCAATGTATAAAGTCAGTTAATTATTATTTTTCTAATATTTAGTGGGATAAACTAATGTCTCCAAGAATTTGGTGAAGGCTAGTTGGAAGGAAAACAGGTAGAAAGACCTTGGTCATTAGTTATGGTCCCGGTTCGGCGGTTTTTAACCGGAATTAAAGGTTCCGGTTAAAAACTGATTCCAGAACCGGGACCTTGGCTTAAGTAAAGAATCGGAACCGTTAGTTAGGAATTGATGGTTCAAGGAACCGTTCGGTTTCGGCGACTCCGATTCTTGGACGATTTTTATCTTTTTTTTTTAAATTTTTAAAAATTTAAAAAATAAAAAAAAATTAAAATAAAAAAATGTGGTTGTTGGCCTTTTCAGGCCAATAACCACATGTCAAGCTGCTGCCAGTGGTAGGAGCCTGATGGCTGACACTGCCATCCGGCCAACGGCTCCATGGTGTAAAATTACAATAATAAGCTCTAAAAAAATTATATTTTGATCCCCTAAATTTTAAAAAATATTATTTTTCTCGCCAACTCAAAAAACTATATAAACCCCATTCCTCTTCAATTCATTCACACCATTTTCTCTCAATCTCATTTTCTCATTATCTTAATATTTCTCTCATTCTCTCAATTTTTCTCTAATTCTCTCATTCAGTCATTCTCTCAATCTTGTTTTTGTTTTTCAATACTCCAATTATTTTCGTTATTTATTTAAATTGTATAATTTACCATTATAAATTTATAATGGCATCACATTCAAGACTGTTTACTTTCAGAGGCCGAAGATTCGTTTCTAGAAGGTCCATTTCCGACAGAAATATTGAGCAGGTACCAGATTTAAATACTGAAGAAGTGCAGAGTCGACGTGCCCCTGACCCAGAATTAAATTTCAACGATGCAAATTTTACTTAATATCTACAACAGAGAGAATTTGAGGAGGTAATATTTGGTAATGATCCTCCTCTTAATTTTACTTCTCAGTATTCTTATCCCCCTCCCCCTGATCCCTCTCTTGAAATCCCCTCCCTACCCCCCAAGTGAAACTGTACAAATGCCACTGCCAAATTTGGCAGAGTACAAATCTGAACTTTTTAAAGTTCATATGAGGAGGGTGGAGAAGGAATCGGGGAAAGTTGTGATGACTTGTAATTATTGCAATAAAGATTTTAAGTGGAACAAATCCGGAGGGTACGAGACGTACTGGAAGCACATCAACACCAAGCATCTAGTCAAAGCTCAGCATGAGCGTAGCCGAGGACAATACCAAATTTCTAGGTACATATCTCCTAATCATCCTTTATTTAAGTATAGTGATGTAAATAATAGGGAACAATTAGCAAGAATGGTAGCGACCGAACATCTTCTTTTTAGTTTTGGCGAAAAAAACTGGTTTTTTAAAATATTGTCATAATGTTTTAAATCCCGCTGCATGTAGAGTACCTAGGACTACATTAAAACGTACTATGTGTGACATTTATAAAAAAGAAAAAAAAAACATTAGTTAGATATTTTCAAAATTACATGGGTCGTGTGTCTGTTTCTGCCAATATCTGGAGCGATTATTGGCAAAAATATTCATACTTAGGACTTACTTGCCATTATGTTGACCAATCATGGGAGTTGCAAAAAAGAATTCTTGCATTTAGAGTTTTTGACGACACCCATACTGCTGATAATATTTATAAATTAATGAATTATTTTTGAAGAATATTATATTGAAAGTAAAATTTTTGCAATTGGTTTTGATAATGCTGTAAACAATATTGCCACCGTTCCACAATTAATTCAATTGTGTCAACTCTACTCTGACTGCAGATTTTTTCATCAAAGATGTGTTTTCCATGTTTTAAATATATGTGTACAACATGATTTGCAAATACTTCAAAAATGGATTACACCAATTAGGGATGCCCTATACTATTTGTGGAAACATCCTAGCACTATGAAACAATGGGCTAGGTATTATAAATCTAATGGAAAACATCCAATTAGGTTTTCCCGTGATATTCCAACTCGTTGGAACTCCACATATAAATTGCTTTGTGAAAGCTATGACTATAAAGAATTATTAGTAAGATTTATGCAGTATAATGTTAGTAGTGTTAATTTGTATGTTCATCATTGGGATGTTTGTACTAAAATTTGCATGCTTTTAAAAGTTTTTCATAATGTAACTAACGCTTTATCCAGTATATATTATCCAACTTCACATTTATTTTTATGTGAAGCCATTAATATTGTAGATGCACTTAATGAATGTGCACAAATATTGGAACTAACTGCATGTATTTGTGCAATGAGAGATAAATGGTTAAATTATTATAGGGACATTCTTTTGATTTATACTTTTGCTTCAGTTTTTGACCCTAGGTGTAAATTAATAGTTTATATGAATATTTAACACTTTATTATCAATTTCTAGGGCTACACAATGTAGATATTAGTGTTTTATATAATAATGTTAGACAATTATTTTATTTAATGTATGACAAATATCGTTCTGTATACGGTCTCTTGCTGAACATTAATGTTCAGCAACCGAAACCAAGCGGAAGTGGTAGTACTAGTAGTCATTCTCGTTCTCGCTTTCCCTCATTAAGGAAGTTAGGGTCAAGCATGTTGACCAAAAAATCAAAGGCACAAGGGAGTTCTTCATCTTCATTAACCTATGTTTCAGAGGTTGATCTTTACATAAACACCCATTTTGAGTTTTTGGACAACGAAGACTTTAACACCATACATTAGTGGAGGGAGCACGAAACTAACTTTCCAATTTTGGCCATCATTGCCAAGCAAATTTTTGGAACCCCTGTCTCGACCGTGGCAGTCGAATAGGAATTTAGTGCAGGTGGCAATGTTCTCGACGAGAGACGGGCATTGCTCAGTCCTGACTCAATACAGATCTAGGTTTGTGTTGACGACTGGACCAATGCCTTATACTAACAGCAAGAATTGGATCTGGTGTCTGACGACAATGACTTTTTCGACACCAACAACGATACAACGGCTACCGAAGGAACAAGTGACGATTGATCACCTCCGGAACATAACAGGTAAAAGAACTACGTGGGCTTTGATTCCTCCTAGAGGATACATAGGCAGCTTAATTGAGATAAAATTAAGTGCAAGTCCTAATTTCTTATTTATTTATTTAATTTTATAGTTTTATGATATTATTATAATTTTATTTCAATTTTATATTGCAATCCAGTACCGAGTACCCACTTTTTTTTTTTTTTTTTTTTATATATGAGATATATCATATATGTGAGATGATGTAGAGAAGAGATATTTTAAAGAGATGAAGAAGGGTAATTTTGTAAAATACAATTTTTACAAAATTAACCTTCTTCATCTCTTTAAAATATCTTATCTACATCATCTCTCATCTCATATATTAAATTTTTTTTTTAAAAAAATATATTTTATCTTAATTTAAATTAAGTGTAAGCCCTAATTAACTAATATCTTATTTATATATTTAAATTTCTTTTAATTTTATAGTTTTATGATATTATTATTATCGTAATAAATTACTTGTTGAAAAAATGAACACTTCTATTTATATATTTTAAATTTTTTATTAATTTATTTATAAATTTTAATTTTTTTTTATTTTTCTGGTTCCGGACTGGTTTGGAACCGGCTGTTCCAAAAAACCGAGGAGGAACTGAAACCGGCAGTTCCTCCCCGGTTCCAATTGGAACCGGGACCAGGACCTCGACGGTCCCAGTTCCGGTTGGCCAAAAAAAGGAATCGGAACTGCCAGTTCGGTTCCTTTGGCCATGACTATTGGCCATACAACAATTAAAATAATATTTTAACTACCTTTGATTTTTTTTAATAAATGTTTTGATTACCTTGAATTTAATTATTTGGAGATATGTTTTATTATGTTAATATAATTAAATTCTATGATCTTTCTTTTACTATAAAATTATATTGATGTAATTTAAATTATTTTTACATAGGCATAACATGATATATATATATATATATATATATGCCGTTTTTATTTATTGATTTTATGTTAATAATATAAACTTTAAATTTTTTATACATGAAGCTACTTCATTTTATATTTAAAACACATATATATTTAATTTTATTATTAAAACAATATATATTGGTTAAACAATTATTTTATTTTGAATAAAATAAGGAATTACAGTCATTTTAGTATTATGTCTATTTTGATTATTATACACTTCCACAATATTTTGACAGTAAAACTGTAACACCCCCTGACCCAAATCCAATCGGACCGAATCAGGGAGCGCTACAATATACTAAAAGCTAACTTTTACTGTAGATAAACATATTTTATAGTCAAAACCTTTTGAAAGTGGTCCAAATAAATTTTCAAAAATCCTACCAGAGTTTCCTCTATTTTTCTGACTTTCCAAAACCTGTTTACAGTTCACATTCATAAAAATCAACTTCTAAAGTAGTAAATTCATTTTGCGCACCCTTCCAAAGATAGTGCAACTTACCAACCAAGTTATCACAATATCATTTATAAAGATTCACATAACATAAACATATCAGAAAATATTTACATAGCGGAAGTTCGTTAAATATTTACAAACAGTTTCTGTATATGCATACGGTATTAAAATAGATATACTTAATACAAATAAACTACCAAAAGATATGCAGGAAAGATGTGATCCTGAACTCTGATTCTGCAGTCTCTACTCTTCTTTATCTTTCTCGCCTTTGGAACCTTTGTTACCTGCGTGCGAGAAAACTCAACACGCTAAGCATATTGCTTAGTGGATGTACACAAAATTGTATATACAAATATTTTATATCAATTAAAACTATAAATAACAAATATATAAACAATATATGGGGCTCATATCAAATCAAATATCCAAAATTAATTAACAGACATATTTTCTTAATTTCTCAAACGTTTCCAGATAACAAATCAATTTCAGATTGGGCTCCTGACATACAAAATATAAGTTATTGGACTGGATTACGAGTTGTTCGGTATTGGACGCAAACGGGGCCACTCACCGAACATCAGATCAGAATGGAACACCAACGGAATCACCCGCTGTAAATGTCCCATGACAAATTTCAGAACCCTAGGACCGGCACTTTGGGCCTGTACTATCCAAAGGGTGGTATAATCGGCACAGTACTGTTCAGACAGAAACCCAATTGACATGTCAACCTTCTATATCCATATCTATATTTATACACATCAGAGCCAAAATGTTTTCTCAAACCCAATATTAACATTTTCCATTTCTTTCAGAATCATCAAAATCAACTTTCAACGAATTTAATTTCAATTCATATCGATCTATATATATTTTCGAAATACAAAATTCATCAAATATAATATAACGGAAATATACGAATGTATTTATAAATCAATAATCATATCAAATCAATCCAAAATATACTCAAACGTACTTCATAATTCCGTGTCGAATCAAATTGCCCCAAAATCATTTTACGATACATTTCACAATATAATATCATTTAAAGCACTGTCAACAATAAATTTTACATAACAATATATTTCCATAACACTATTAGAATCCAAACGTATTAAATCAATCAGAAATCGCTTTCAAACTATCAATTCTACTCAATCGAATTCAATTAATTCAAAAACTATACAATTCGAAATTCCGAAAATTTCTGGAAACCTGGAAAAATTCAATAACTCGTATACATCGAACCTAAACTATAATCTATAGTCAATATAATTCAAATAACTTAAATTTAATCAATTTCAATCAATCCGAAATATTCTGAAAAACGGAAAAATTCAAAAACACGCATACATCAACCCTGAACTATAAGCTATAATCCATATACATCAAATAACTCAAAAACTCTAAAAGTTGACAATTCCGAAAATTTCTGAAAAACTAAAAATTCGAAAAATACGTGTATACCAAACCTGAAAGCTTCCTCCTTCTCTTTCCCTTCTTCTCTTCCTCTTTTCTTCTTCTTCTTCTTTTTCTCTCCTTCTTCTTCTTCTTCTTTTTCTTCTTTCTCTCTCATCTCCTCTCTTCTTTCTCTCTCGTTTTCTCTTGTTGCTGTTTCTGTGTGGTTGCTAAATTTTGAGAGCTGTTGCTCTCTTTGGTTCCTTTTAATTGCACTGCTCCACCGCTTTATTTTTTTTTACAAGTTTTGAGTCATCGCGACCTGTAGCGCGAGCGGTGGTCGCTTCGCTTCGGTCGCGTTGCTCACTGGTCGAAATTTGCTACTTTCACCGCGAGCTGATCATCGCGATCTGTGGTCGCGGTACTCACTGCCCCAAATCATCCTTTTCACCACGAGCTGCTTATCGCGATCCCTGGTCGCAGTGAGTAGTCGCGATACCTACTGTACAGATTTTTACCCTTTTCTTCGTGCATTGTTTTTGACCGTTCAAATTGGTCCATTATGAAACCTAAAAATATACATACATTTAATTACAATTTCTACCTCTCAAATCATAAAAATCATATTCAAAATGAATTCAATCATACTTTTCATATGTATTCAAAATTAGGGATGCTACAAAAACTTACCAAATGCATATGTAGTACTTTTGAACTTGACAGTAGTTTAAAAAGTACGGTTTATAAATCAAACGCCTACCTACTTAACTTCACAGCTGATTATTCCTTCATGATAGCTAACAATGATTATTTTAGAAGTTACAGTAATACCAAATTTGCCCTTAAGAGCCTTAAACATGAAAAATGAAAATGTTATTTGAACTCTTGTTATGTGTTAAAATTTCATGTTAAGATGTATTAGTGCATGTGAAAGGACTCCTCGATGATCACGACGAGAGTCTGGCTCTTACTTTAAGCATGAGTGTGCTGTTTTTAAAATTATATATTTCTCAATTGTTCTTGCCTTACTTACATTTGTTGTCGACAAGTGATTACTTTGATAAGTGTTAAATGAAACTCCTACTAATAGTACATGAATGGTGGTAATCTTCAAAGATATTTTGAAAGTAAATTTTGATAAGTTGTAATGTGAAAATATTTTGTTATTGAAAGTTTTGTATATTGTCATCTCTTTGTATAAAATGTAAGTTTTGTATTTACGTATTTTGTTTATATAAAAAAACTAGCTTATTTACTAAGTTTAACCTCTCTATAGTTATTATGATTCTTAGATAGTTAAGAGATTGATCAGACATTTATTTTATGCAAATAAATGATTCTTCTCTCTAGGTTCTTTCTAGTAGGCACCAGTGTGAAAGCAGACAGAGAGTCTAAAAGCTCAGTTTCTTTCCTTATAAATACATATAGGTTTCTCTGACTGTGTTAGGAATGGTTGTTGAGTTGTTTATTTTTTTACCGATATTCAGATGGATTCGGAGCAGATTGCAGAACTGTGTGCCTTACTCAAATTGTCTTATAATGAGGGTTCAATGCAAAATGTTGATGGCTGGTTTGAGGAGGTGGGTTCTAAGACGATTTTTATTTACTTAATTGACAAACTACTAGGGAGCAAACAAATGAATATGGATGCCTTTGGGTTCTCATCCCAAGATTTGGCTGACGAATCATGATGTAGATTTGGAGATCGTCCAAGATAACACGTTTGCTTTTCATTTCAAGAATTCGATGAATATGAAGAGAAGGCATTGTGGAGGACATTGGAACTTTGATAATTCATTTTTGGTGCTTGAAAAACTTCAGTGCTGAAGGGATTTCTCAAAGATGTTATTCCAATGGGTGGTTATTAAGTGCAAATCCATAATTTGCCCTTGCTTTGTTGACTCACGAAATAGGGCTATTCTTGGGTGAACAAATTGGTGCAATGAAGGAACTCGACCTATGAGCTTCTGGAGATTGCATGGGAAAGTTAATTCGTGTTCAGATTACAGCGGACGTGTCTAAACTTTTGTGAACGGGATCTGTATTGAACTCGACAACTATGAAGAGGGGCAGACCTTGTTCGTACGTTATATATTAGTAAATCTTAAATGTATATTTGACTATTAGGAAATGTTAGGTGAGTGTTAGGTGTATTCTTGACTTTATGTAATGTCAGGTGAGTGTTAGGTGTACTCTTGACTTTATGTAATGTTAGGTGAATGTTTGTTGTACTTTTGACTTTATGTAATGTTAGGTGAGTGTTAGGTGTACTCTTGACTTTATGTAATGTTAGGTGAGTGTTAGGTGAATATTAGGTGGGTGATAGACTTTATGTGTTATATCTTCATGTATATATACCTCATAAGATTAATGAAACAGAAGTACATTTTTCCTTCATTACATTTTCTCTCACTTTCATCATTTTACACATTTCTTTCATTATATTTTCAGACATTTTCATTATTTTACATGGTATCAGAGACAAGTTTCTGATCCGGACAACGTCTTGCACAGAATTTTCATCGAGCAACTTCAACAGCTTTCTTGTCTTCATCAATGATGAGTTCAAACCATGGTGCTGGTAATAAATACACTTATGCAAATGCGACATGTCTGTATCCATTTTCCAATGCTTCAATTAATTCTGTATTTACAAAGCCATGGATTTTAGATAGTGGAGCCACCGATCATATCACTTCTGATTCCACACTTCTCACCAAAACACAATCATCATCCATACCTATTGTTAATTTACCAACAGGATCTACAGCATCAATCACTTCAACTGGCACTGTATCTTTTAATTCCAACATCACTTTAGATGATATTTTATGTGTTCCTAGTTTTCGCTTAAATCTAATTTCTGTAAGCAAACTTACCTCTGCCCTAAACTGTTGTGCCATTTTTTTTCCCACCTTTTGTGTTTTACAGGACTTGGCTACGGGGAAGATGATTGGCTCGGGTAAACAACATGGTGGTCTCTATTACATGCCTCACTTACAAAGGATGTCAACCTGTCATCAAATTTCACAGCCTTCCAATCTATGGCATATGCGTCTTGGACATCCATCACCATCTCGTCTTAAATTAGCTTCTTCCTTATTATCTTCAAACAATATTTCTTATGATAATAATTGCACTGTTTGTCCCATGGCAAAACAAACAAGACTTCCATTTCCATTAAGCTCCATATCAACTCATGCTCCATTTGATTTATTGCATTGTGATATCTGGGGTCCTCACAAAGTTCATACACACTCAGGGGCACGATTTTTTCTTACCATTGTAGATGACTTTACAAGATGCACATGGATATTCCTTATGCAACACAAGTCTGAAACTCAAAACATTTTGAAATCTTTTATTGATTTTGTTTACACTCAATTTCATGCACATGTCAAAGCAGTTAGAGTAGACAATGGTTCTGAATTTTTATCTATGAAAAACTTTTTTAGACTTCATGGCATTGAATATCAACGCACTTGTGTTTACACCCCACAGCAAAATGGAGTCGTTGAAAGGAAACATCGTCATATTCTCACTGTGGCACGAGCACTACTTTTTCAATCCCATTTACCTTTACATTTTTGGGGTGAATGTGTTTTAACTGCAGTTTATCTCATTAACCGGTTGCCATCACCATTGCTCTCAAATAAAACACCTTTTGAAATGCTATATAGTCGCCCACCATCACTTGATCACTTAAAGGTTTTTGGTTGTCTATGCTATGCAACTATTGTACATCCCATTCAAAAATTTGAACCTCGTGCCAAGTGTTGCATCTTTGTTGGATATCCGACTGGGCAAAAAGGATACAAACTATATGACATGGAAACCAAGAAATTTTTTGTCAGTCGTGATGTCAAATTTCATGAATCCATTTTTCCTTTTTCATCTATCTCAACCCCATCCACTTCTGATTTTGTGGTGCCTAATTTCATATCTGAGACCACAGAAATGCAGTCTATCATACCACCATGCTCTTCTAACACCAATCCTCACCAATCCGAGCAAACAACATCTAATACACATGAACCCATCTCACCCACACCTGTTGTTCCCTCCAGCATTGATCAACCTTCCACAAACACACCAGATGCCGAAACCTTACCACCACTTTTAGACCCATCAAATATTCCTTCTGAAACTACTACCATTCCACCTCCGAGACAGTCAACACGGCCTAAGCGACCTCCGGCATGGCATAGAGACTTCCTAATGTCATCTCAGGCACATCAATCTACCTCTGCAGCAAGTCCTATACCAGGTACTCGATATCCACTCTCTAATTTTCTTTCATACTCACGTTTTTCACCTTCCCATTCTACTTTTCTAGTTAACATCACAGATCACACTGAGCCTAAAAATTATGCTCAAGCTGTCCTTAATCCACATTGGCGACAAGCTATGAATACAGAATTAGAAGCATTGCAGCTCAACAACACATGAAGGTTAGTCCCTTTGCCCATTGGCCACAAACCAATTGGTTGCAAATGGGTCTACAAAATCAAATACAAATCTGATGGCACCATTGAACGCTACAAAGCTCGTCTTGTTGCTAAAGGATACAATCAAGTTGAGGGCATTGACTATCAAGAAACATTTTCTCCAACAGCAAAGCTTACAACACTTCGTTGTCTTCTTACTCTCGCTGCTGCTCGCTATTGGCACATCCACCAATTGGACGTTCAAAATGCTTTCCTCCATGGCGACCTTCATGAAGTTGTCTACATGGAACCTCCATCTGGTCTTCGCCGACAAGGGGAGCACACTGTATGTCGGCTCAACAAGTCTCTTTATGGACTTAAACAAGCATCAAGAAATTGGTTTTCCACATTTTCAGATACTATCAGAAAGGCCGGCTATCAACAATCAAAGGCTGATTATTCCCTTTTCACCAAAACTCAAGGTACTTCTTTTACAGCAATTCTTATATATGTCGATGACATACTTCTCACAGGAAATGATCTACATGAAATGGAACGTCTCAAAAGATTCCTTCTTAAACGCTTTCGTATCAAAGATCTTGGAAACTTGAAGTACTTTCTCAGTATTGAATTTTCTCGCTCCAGAAAAGGCATTTTTATGTCACAAAGAAAGTATGCGTTGGACATTTTACAAGATTCTGGACTCTTAGGTGCATGCCCCAACAATTTTCCAATGGAGCAGAATTTGAAACTTACTCCCACTGATGGAGCATTGCTAAATGATCCAACAAAGTACAGAAGACTAGTTGGCAGATTGATATATCTTACAGTGACAAGACCCGATATAGTTTATTTAGTTCGCACATTGAGCCAGTTCATGCAAGAACCTAGAATACCTCATTGGGACGTTGCCATTCGAATCCTCAAATACATCAAAGGTACACCTGGTCAGGGATTATTACTTCCCTCCATAAACAGTTTAACTTTGAAAGCTTTTTGTGATTCAGATTGGGGAGGTTGTCGTGCCACAAGAAGATCAGTTACAGGCTACTGTATTTTCCTTGGAAGTTCTCTCATATCATGGAAATCTAAGAAGCAAGCCAATGTCTCTAGATCATCAGCTGAGGCTGAATATCGAGCAATGGCTAACACATGTTTGGAGTTAACTTGGTTGCGTTACATACTACATGACCTAAAGGTTCCTCAAACAACTCCTGCACCATTATTTTGTGACAATCAGGCAGCTTTACACATTGCTGCGAATCCTGTCTTTCATGAGCGTACAAAGCACATTGAGATAGACTGTCATATAGTACGAGAAAAAGTACAAGCCGGAATAATCAATCCTTCTTTTGTTTCTTCACATTTGCAATTGGCTGATGTATTTACGAAGGCTTTAGGAAAGGATCAGTTTGTGAATTTACGTAACAAGTTGGGACTTCATGATATTCACTCTCCAACTTGAGGGGGAGTATTAGTAAATCTTAAATGTATATTTGACTATTAGGAAATGTTAGGTGAGTGTTAGGTGTATTCTTGATTTTATGTAATGTTAGGTGAGTGTTAGGTGTACTTTTGACTTTATGTAATGTTAGGTGAGTGTTTGTTGTACTCTTGACTTTATGTAATGTTAGGTGAGTGTTAGGTGTACTCTTGACTTTATGTAATGTTAGGTGAGTGTTAGGTGAATATTAGGTGGGTGATAGACTTTATGTGTTATATCTTCATGTATATATACCTCATAAGATTAATGAAACAGAAGTACATTTTTTCTTCATTACATTTTCTCTCACTTTCATCATTTTACACATTTCTTTCATTATATTTTCAGACATTTTCATTATTTTACATTATAAGAAGCTGTCCAAGTATTGTTTTTGCTGTGGGATTGTAGGCTACACGTTCCGTAAATGCACGGTGGAAATGGAGCTATAACAGGAGTGAAATAGAATTCTTTTAAATATAGGGCTGAGAATGCACAAATGTAATAATGACAGCCCTGCAGATGTGCATGCCAAATCAACACCACGTCCATTAGAATAGATTCACTCAAGTGGTGTTAGTTTGAGCAACAATGGTGGTTGGACAAAGCACAACTTGACATGGTCGGTGGTGAGCCGTCATTGCTCAATTTGAATAAGATTAATAATATGGCGAAGTGAAAGGAAAAAATTGGGGATCTGGTTGCTAAAAATATTCCTCATTCTATGATTCCCGTGTATGGGAATCTCTCAACTATGAAGGCCGTGAATCAGGCTTCAGTTATGGGAATAGTGGAAGAATCTCCTAAAATTTCTCACTTGCAATCAAGAGGGCCGGCTCACAAAGTTTTAAGGCCCTGGGCAAAAAAAAAAAATTTGTGGCCCTTTGGTACCCTTGACTAGGGGTTAAACTTTTAAAGACTTGGAGTATACTGTAGCACTTTACTCTAATGGTTTATTATTGTTAAAATAAATAAAATAACCAAGTGTGGTGGTTGGGTCTAGTGGTATAGTACTCTTCTTGGTGCGGGAAATACAAATTGGGTCTGGTTCCATAACAAAAAAAAAATAAAAAAAATTAGGCCTAGTGGTGTCCTTCTATTGAGTGAGGCCCAGGGCGATCGCCCTGTACGCCCTGGGCCTCCGCCGAGCCTGGCAATCAATGAGGACGTTTCTCAATGAGTAAAGAATAGATTTGGGCAATCATGTAGAAGATTCTGGTGGAAGTGTAACATTTGAATAACGTATTAGTGTAAGGGATAATATTTCAGAGATACCAAACAAAGAAAGTTTGTACTCTTGCAATGATAAACTGCATGTAGAAAGAATATTGTGTCATAACATGTCCCCGAAATTTTAGGATCTAGTTGGAGGAAAACAGGGTGAAGTTCAGTGGCAAGGCGTGACTCTCTTGAGTATAAGTTCATTGGGTGTGAGCTTAGTAGCAGTTACTACTAATGTGTGTCTGGCCCAACGTAATAAACAATCCAAATGGTTGCAAATTAAAAGGTTAGATTTAAGTAATTCTATGGATTATGAGCCCAAGAAGAGATTGTTCCTAACAGTGGAAAGGAACAAGTGTGTGATAATCAAGAGAACCAAGCTAGTTTCAGAGGACAGTGTGACATATCAAGATTTATCGGCAGACGATGGTGTACCCAGGTCTGCCAGTCACCATGAAAATCTTTGTATGGAACGTTTAGAGACTAGAGAATACCCTAACATTCCATTTCCTGCAATGACACTCGTATCAATCTTACCTTTTTATTGAAAACGCTTGCTAGTCATAACCAGCTGAAGTTGCTTTAGATTTGTATGGGGATGATTGGGAAGCTTACTCTAGAAAGATAAGGTAGAAAAAAAGGGTTTGAGCTTGTTCTAGACGGATGTGTCTCTCTTCTTTTATATTTGAAGTTTCACATTGATGCTAAGATTTATTTGCTTAACAATAAGGTATGGCACTTTACAGGCTTTTACGGTAACCCAGAGTCCTCTCAAAGGATCCACGGTGGACCATTTTGTGCCATTTGTCCTCTAACTCTTCCTCCATTTGATAATGTAGGCAACAATCAATAAAACTTCTCCCCAAAAAGTTTTAAAACATTCATTTGAAAAATCAATACTCTACTAAGTTCTAACAATTGTTTATTTTTGCATTAGCAACTTCGTTTTACTGTGGTGTATCGACACAAGAGGATTGATGGATAATACCTTCATTTTAAATATATGGTGAAGATATTGGTTGGAATATTCCTTTCTATTGTCAGATCTCACTATTTGAATTTGAGTATTGAATTGGGTACAAATCATTTTATAAAAGATAGGAAAAATAGTATTAACATATAGATTTTGTTTCATAAGATACACCCACGTAATTCTTGTGCAATCATCAATTAAATAAACAAAACGCTTTGCCTCGAAAATACTTAGAATCCTAATAGGTCCCCAAACACCTGTGTGAATTAAACTTGAAGGAATTGAACTTCTTTTATTGCTTAAAGGAAATGACACAGTGCGGATAAAAAATTTATATTACTCGCAAGTGCACAAGTCTTGTAGAATAGTTTATGCGAGCACGAGGCGATACCACAAGGATTGTTTGAAAACTACAGGAGAAAATCTAATTTAATTTATTTTCTAATATAGTTCACCAATTTTAACTATAAGTAGTTTGTATGAAAAAGTAAGTTAGGAAAAGTAAAGATGAAAATGGAATAAACAAAAATGTAAATACACAAATTATATAAAATTCACTCAAAAGTAAAAGTAACTGTGGTTTAATGTTTTTTTCTTGTCCTCTCTCTTTCGTTTTTTCTCTATGGGGAAAAAAGGGGTGCAGAGGTAGAGTGTCTCTCTAAGGTTTTTTCTCCCTTATCCGGGAGTAGGGTTACTTAATCGAGCTCTTTTTCTTCTGATTTCTCTTTTCTTCTGTCTGATTGGGTTGGTTGGGGGTCTTCTTTCGCTTTAGTTTTTCTTGGGTTTCTTCGATTGTTTTCTAATTCCTCTGTTTCGGGTAGTGAGGTTTGTGGTGTGGAGTGAGTTTGCTAGAAGTGGATTTGGCTTTTGGGTGTTTGGGTTTTGGTGTGGTGATTGATTTGGTATTGACTTTTTCTTGGATCTGGTTGAGTATGGATGTAGAAGAGATAGCCAAATTGTGTGAGTCTATGTCCTTATCAGAAGAGGATGGTCCGGTGGTTCAAATCTCCGGTGATTTTCATGCGGAAGGGGCTAAGAGTATGGCTCATTGTTTGATTGGGCGGATTTTATCTAGGAAATTGGTGAACAGAGAGGCTTTTAAGGCTGTTTTAGAACAGATTTGGAACACGGTACATGGGGTGGAGATTAAGCTGGTTGGGGATAACACCTTTGTGTTCCATTTTCATTCTCTGGAGGACAGATTAATGGTGAAATCTAGGGGTCCCTGGCATTTTGATGGAAGTTTAATAGTTTTGGAAGAGCCTTCTGGTCTGGGAGACATTTCTCAAATGAGGTTTAATAGGGTGGCTTTTTGGATACAGATACATAATGTTCCTCTATTGTGTATGAACCGCAACATAGCTGAACTTCTAGCCAGTAAGGTGGGCGAAATCGAGGAGCTATCAAATGATCCAAAGGAGTTTTGGGGCAGATATTTGAGAGTTAGGGTGTGGGTTGATATATCTAAACCTCTTCGTAGGGGTCTTAGAGTCTGGGTGGGTGAGTTAGGATTGATGCTTACAGTGTTACTAAAATATAAACGCCTTCCTGAATTTTGTCACAGGTGTGGAATGATTGGACATCCCTTCAGGGAATGTATGGCGGAGCTGCTTGGAGGTAGTGAGTTGAAGTTTGGGGCATGGTTGAAAGCCACTCCTCATGTTTGCCCTCGTAGAAATGGTCCGAGGTGGTTCAATGCATCAAAGGACAGTGCTGAATCTGATCCTCCTAGACACAACGATGGGAAATTTGGTTATGGTAGATGGGATAATGACCTGGATTGTGGAAGAAGGATGAGCTCAGAGCCTGTTGAAACTCCGGTGCCTAGTCCGGTGACTCAGAAGATGAAGGGTACTAAAGGAATTTCGTGTAGTACAAACAATCCTCATCTTTTGGTGGGACCCAATACGGTTAGAAAGGAGAATATTGGGCAAGGGGTGATGGTGCCTTTCGTGGGTACTGGTACATGAACGTTCCATTATGTTGAGATTCTTGATGAGGTAGCTGATGTTGTTAAAGGAATGGGAGAGGACAAGGGGGCTTCATCTTCTAGTGGGCTTCCCAATGGGCCAGATCAAATTGAATTGGTTTATGATAATCTTATGGAAGTTAAAGTAGGAATGATGGACATTGTTAAGGCCCAAGACTGCATGATAGGTAGCCAGAGGAAAGTTTCTAAAAGATGGAAACGAGTAATTAGAAGCCCATCCCAGAAGCAATTTGTTGGGCTTCCAAGCCCAATTAAGAAGTTTTTCACGGCCCGTGCTAGAAACAGATATAATGCCAGGTCTCCTAAGCCGAAGTTTCCTGATAAGAATAGTGATGAGAATTTGTGTACAGACAGGGCAGAAGGTAAGAAAGGTAAGAGGAAGGTGGGTGTGCTTTAGATAGAAGGTTTCAATGAGAAAAAATTGAAAGCTGATTCTTCTTATATTTCGACTAATGTATCGGTGGAGCTTGATGTTCAGGCCCGCCGGTCGCCATGAATACCCTATGCTGGAACGTGCGAGGATTGAGGAATCCTCGTGCATTAGCAGCTCTGAAGAAAGTGCTGCGAAGGTTTTCCCCGAGTCTAGTATTTCTCTGTGAAACTAGACTTAAAGGATGTTGGGCAGAACAAGTCAAGAGGAAGATGGGATTCGAAAATGGTTTCCATGTGGATTGTGAGGGGTGTAGTGGAGGCTTGATCCTCTTATGGAATAATTTCTGGCAGGTGGATATACAGTCCTTTTCAAAGGGCCATATTGATTCTATTATTAGGATGGAAGACGGTGTTGTTTGACGGTTCACTGGAGTTTACGGTTGTCCTTAATCTGGGCATAGAAAGGATTTTTAGGAGCTATTGAAGAGGTTAGATATAGGTAGTGGGCTTCCGTGGTTGTGTGGAGGAGACTTCAATGAGATTTTATTCTCCAGTGAAAAGAAAGGTGGTTCTAGCAGAGTAATTTCAAGTATGGTTGATTTTCACCATGTTGTTGATTTTTGTAGTTTAAATGATCTTGGTTTCTTTGGTCCCCCTCTTACTTAGAGTAACAAAAGAAAGGGTTGTGACAATGTGCAAGAAAGATTAGATAGGTTCTTTGCCAATCATCAATGGAAAGAACTTTTTCCTAGGTTCTCTGTTGAGAATATGGCGTTCCTTCTATCAGATCATAGACCTATTTTCTTAAATTTCTACTGTTCTCAATTTAGAGCAGAGGAAAAACACTTTAAATTCGAACCTTTCTGGCTCCAAGATGAAGGCTGTGGGGATGTGGTTAAACAAGCGTAGACCAATGGTGTTGGCGATTGTTCCATTAAGGGTATTAAATCGAAGCTTTTCTCGTGTGCTTATTATTTGGAGTCTTGGAGTCGTATAACTTTTGGCTCTCTGAAGAAGTTGATTTCCAATAAGCAAGATGAAGTTAATCAGCTCATGTTAGGGGTTCAGGATGATAATTCGGTTCTTAGAATCAGACAATTGGAGGAAGAATTGGGTAGTCTCCTCTCTAAAGAGGAGTTGTACTGGCAACAAAGATCAAGGGCTGATTGGATGATTGTAGGGGATAAAAACACAAAGTTTTTTCATGCTAGGGCGTCTGCTAGGAAGAAGAAAAATGAAATTATGAGCTTAGTTGATGATTTTGGAGTGAGACATGAGGATGAGAAGGGAATTCTGCGTACTATCACTTCTTTTTTTTCTTCCCTGTTCAAATCCAATTCTCCTTCTGAGTTGGACCTGGAGGCTGCCTCTTGTCATATTTAGAAGAAATTGAGCTCTGTTTCGTTAGGGTTTCTTGCTGAGGCTTTCACAACCGAAGATATCAAGGATGCAGTGTTCAACTTAGGGTCTTCTAAAGCCCCAGGGCCTGATGGTTTCCATGCCTTTTTCTTCCAGAAGTTTTGGGGTGTTCTGGGTGGAGATATTTTTAAAGTGTGCTTGAAGGTTTTGAATGAGGCTGCTTCGGTACAAGATTTAAATTATACCAACCTAGTTTTGATTCCGAAGAAGAAGGGGGCAGCTTCTATGGGTGATTATAGACCCATCAGCTTATGTAGTGTGATTTACAAGATTATTGCCAAGGCTGCAGCAACCAGACTTAAAAAGTGCTGCCCGACTTCATCTCCTTCAACCAGTCTGCTTTCATTCCTGGAAGATGAATATGATTGTGGCTTTTGAAGCTTTGCACTCTCTCAACAGCAGGAGATTAGGCAGGAAAGGCCTTGCTGCTCTTAAATTAGATATGAGTAAAGCCTACGATATGGTGGGATGGTTGTTTGTAGCGAAGGTTATGAGGAGGATGGTTTTCCCTGTCAGGTGGATAAGTATGATTGTTGATTATATTTCTTCAGTCAGTTACAGTTTTATAGTTAATGGCAAGGTGTCAGGTAGGCTATTTCCATCCAGAGGTATTCGTCAGGGTTGTCCCCTCTCCCCATACTTATTTATCCTTTGTGCTGAAGCTCTCTCAAGTCTAATTAGTGTGGCAGAGCAAGATGGACAAGTCTTGGGGTTTAGATGCTGCAGGGGCAGCCCTCTAATTAGCCATCTTTTCTTTGCAGACGACAGTATTGTGTTTTGCAAAGCCACCCCTCAGAGTTGCTCTACTCTCAAGAATATACTGGCTGTTTACAGCAGAAGCTCGGGTCAGTTGATAAATTTTCAGAAATCCTCCATCACTTTCAGTCCAAATGTTGACAGATCATGCAAAGCTTCTATTCAAGCTCTTTTAGGGTTGGACAGATCACAGCCCCATGATTTCTACTTGGGTTTACCTACCTTTGTAGGCAAAAATCGCAGGAAAACTTTCTCTTCTATCACCGAGAAAGTTAGGAAGAGATTGAGTGGGTGGCGGGGTAAGTTCTTCTCTTCTGGAGGGAAGGAGGTGCTTCTCAAAGCCATAATACAAGCCATACCTACAATCACAATGAGTATTTTTCAGCTTCCTCAAGGCCTTTGTGATGAATTGAGCTTCTGTTGTATGAATTTTTGGTAGGGATCTTCTAAGAAGAAAAGGAAAATTAGCTGGATAAGATAGGGAACTATGTGTGATCCAAAAGCTTGGGGTGGGCTTGGATTCAAGGACTTGCTTTTGTTTAATCGAGCTTTACTTGCCAAGCAAGTCTGGAGGCTTTTGATGGATCAGAATTCATTGGTCTTCCAAGTTTTTAAGGCCAAATACTTTAAATCGGAAGCCCTGCTCTCAGGTTGCGTTAGGGTAGGTTGTTCCTATGTGTGGATAAGCCTCTGCTAGGGTTTGGAGCTACTGAAAAAGGGTATAAGATGGAGGGTTGGGGATAGGGAGCAAATTAAGGATTTCTCTGATCCATGGCTGCCTCGTCCCTTATCTTTCAAACCAGTTTCTCCTGTCCCCTCGGAGGACGTTTTAGTTTCTTCTTTAATCAGTCTTTCTACTCATGCTTGGGATACTGGTAAGTTAAAGAGTTTATTTGTTCCTGCAGACATTGAAATAATTTCTGGGATTCCCTTGAGTATCAGAGGTGAAAAGGATCTGCTTGTTTGGCATTATGATAAAAAAGGCATTTATAACGTTAGAAGTGGGTGCAAGTTGGCAGTGGCAAATAAAGCAAATGAGAGGTGTTCTGGTTCTTCTGCTGATTGGAAATGGTGGTTGAGTTTGTGAAATCTGAGATTGCCTCAAAAAATCAAAATCTTCGTGTGGAGGGTGTGCATAAATGCAGTTCCTTCTTTTTCCAATTTGGCCTTTAGGAGAGTTGGTTGTGTGGATTGCTATCCTAGGTGTGGATTGTCTTCTGAATCCTTGGAGCATGCTTTGCTTTGGTGTTCAGGGGTTAAGCTGATTTGGGAAAGGTCAGGTTTCTGGAATCTGCTGAAGGATTTTAAGCCTATGATTTGTTTTGATCTCTGCAGGTGGCTATTCTCCAAAATTAACTTGCAGATGTTTGAATTATTTTGCTCTATTCTGTGAAGTGTTTGGAAGGATAGGAATATGATTGTTCATAATCAGAAGTCTTTTTCTGCTGATTTCATTGTTTCATCAGCTTCTTTTCTGGTTCAAGATTTCCAGGTTTCTCAGAGCTCTTTGGCTGTGCTCTATGGCCTGGATTCTGCAGTTCCTAGTTTGGTGAGATAGAAGGCCCCTCCTGTTGGTAGCCTCAAGCTTAATTGCGATACAGCAGTGAGGGGTGACAGACCGTTTGTTGGACTTGGTTCTGTTATTCGCAACAGTTCGGGCCAGGTTCTGGTGGCTTCCTTTAAGGTTCTGTCTGGGTTTTTCTCTCCTGAGTTGGGCGAATTCCTTGCTTTGAGAGATGGTCTATCTTTGGCTTTGCAGAATGGGTTGACAGTTTCTTGGTGTGACTCCGATTATTCAAATGTTGTTAAGGCTGTCAATGGTTCGGGAGGTTCCTTCTGTGCAGCTGGTCATGTTATCGATGATATTAAAGCCCTCTTTAAGATGGTTGGCGTTTCTTCATACCTTGCTATTCCTAGATCCAAGAATGGTATGGCACATTCGCTTGCTTCTCTGGCTTTGTCCTCTATAGAGGATCGTTTCTAGCTTGGTGAAAGGCCTTGTTTCCCTGGTTTGGTTGTTTAATTGTTTTGTTTCTCTAAAAAAAAAAAGTAACTGTGGTTTTGAAATCCACAATTATTAATTTCATAATTCTCTATTGCTCCATTGTTAATTCCTAAAGGTGAAAAGCAACTTAGAATCCGATCCAATGCTTTGTCAAAATATGTCAAATAAGTCCACATAAATTCTAATTTGTAGATTCTTGTATATAAAAAGGTACGAGTTTTTAAGCATTTTATGAATTCAATAATTTAAAACACATAAGATGAAAATACCCAATTTCTCAATACTTGGAAACAATACTTTAATGAGTGGTTAACTAAATGTAATGGTCTAAAATAGTAAATGGCTGGTCTAATAAATAAATAAATAAATCCGGCTAAAAAAGAAAGCCTATAATACCTAGAAGAGATGAATCTTAATCAAACAAAGGCCACGCACTGGAATACTCACATGGTAGAACGTACCCATGATTCGCGGGATACTATCTTTAATGCCATAAATACAATATTCAAACTCTCTTAAACGTGTAAACCTCTCCAATAAGAGCATTTATAGGAGTTAAGAGTATCATGAAGACAGTAGACTGTTTCAAGCATAATTATGAGAACATCATAACGGCTGGTCGAATTATGGAGAGTATTATAACAGTAGATCGAGTTATGAATATTACAAACGATAGATCGCACTAATGATAGTGTTATAACGCTTTGGAACCTAATCTATAAATAGGCAAACCCCTCACAGACTAGGGGGTGTGCAATTGGATACAAGAAAATTATTGATACTCTCTCAATCTCACTCTCACTTTCTCATTTTCAAAAACTTAAGTTCTTCTCCGACGACCTCCGTAGGTCCACCGTTGCGTGCTTTGGTAATACATTATTCCAACCTTACATCCACGATCTCCTATCATCACACTTCTCCAGGAAGTCCTTATAGGGAGAATTTATTGTTGATGCTTGATCTTATTTTCTACTCTTATTATTTAATATTCTTTAAATTATTCTAATTTGAGTGTCGGAGTGTCCTTGGCCGGCACCACCTCGGTGTCAAGTACGTTTCGACTCTCTTGAATTGTTAGTTGTGCAAGCCCTTTCTGTTACCCTACGCGAATTAGGATCTACAATTTCAAGCTAGCATAGCTAACATTCTACCTTTCGAAAACGACATGACAGACGATACAAATCATAGCGCTAGGGAAGCCCAACTCCAAGCACTAGTAGCCCAGATGAACGAGAACTCCCAAAGGCTCTTGGTTTTGGATGCAGAGAACCAAGCTGTAAGAGCAGAGAACCAAGAACTCCAAGTTAGAGTGCAAGCACTATCAACACCTAATGACATCCTACCAGGGTTCATTCGAGCGTCCGATCCAGTGATGAACATAGAACTCTCACTACCGGCTGCCTTACCTAACAGTGGAGGTCAACCTCAAGTGGTTAGGGAGTATGCAGATATAGGCAATGAAGGAGCACTCGATGGTAGAACGCCGCAAGCAGCAATCCCAGTGTCGAATGTAGCTGGCGGTCTACATGGAGGCACAACTGCTCCATGCTTGCAGATCCCTCCATTGGCAGCGGATGGAGCAACTCTTCGTAGTGAGCTAGTACTCGAGACGCTCATAACATCTTAAACATCGACTCCACTTGAGGTAGAACCGGTAAATCCTAACCCTCTTACCTCTAACCTGGATGTAACTCGCAGGTTTGTAGAGATGGAAGCATTGATACAACGTATCCCTGAAATGCCAGCTCCCATAGAGAAGAATGCGATAAATAGCTTTGCGGATTCCCCATTTGTGGATGCAATCGCATTGGTGGAAATGCTGAGAAAATTCAATTTTCCCAACATGAAGCCGTATGATAGGACAATAGACCCGGATGATCACATCGCTCAATACAGATAGAGGATGTTCATTACTGCCATTCCACGTGACCTTAGAGAAGCCTGCATATGCAAAGGCTTTGGGCCGAGCCTTGCAGAACCAACGCTTCAGTGGTACACGAATTTGCCCAATAATTCAATCAACTCTTTCGTACAGCTGACGGATACGTTTGTTGAGCAATTCACTAGCAGTAGAAAGCTAGAGAAGCAATCAGATGATCTGTACATAATCGGCCAAAGGAGGGGAGAGCGACTCCGAGACTTTGTCGGCAAGTTCAATAAGGAGAAAGTGTCAATCCCACATTGTAACCAGACAACCATTTCAGCATTCAGAAAAGGTTTGCTCAACAATTCAGATCTGTACAAGGAATTAACCAAATATCCTTGCAAAACCATGGAGGATGTTCTCGCCAAAGCATGGGCATATATTAAATTGGAGGAGGACGAGGTAAATTACTATCCCTCACGATCTAACATGGGTGATAGCTGGTACAACAGCAGGGTAGAACGAAGGAACGTTGAACTCAGAACAGATCCTTATCCTACAACAAATCGTAAAAATGATAGAGTAAGGGATAATCGGCGTCATCCGATAGATCGACCACACCCTTGATCGGTAATTTATTGTTATATATTTACGACCCTTGGATCGTTTCTTTTGATTGTATTTTTGAGTATTTTGGGTACGTTTGATGTGTTTTGTGAGAATGTACAGCTTTTAGGAGAGCCTCATGAATTAATGTGAATATTCGATGATTCGAGCGAAACCGTGCAATTCGGGTACTTTGGGGGAGCATATGAAATTGCAACACATTGCTAGGATCAAATGGAAGAAAAGCCATGGACTTATTGGATAAAAGCCAAGCTTTTGAATTGCAAGTTGTTGCACACGGATAAGTAAAACAATGCTTGGCAAAGAGAACAAAAAAACTAGCTGTTTACATGAAAGAAAACAAAAGTGGGTTGCACGTGAAGAATAAAATAGCATTGCAACCATGTGCAATTGCTTTGTCATTTTGCAAAAAGAAGACAAGAGGATGACATGTTTAGCCAAAAGCCACCAACTGTTGTCCATTGCATGAAGAAAATGAAGAGCATCAAGAGCTGTGCACATGGAAGAAAACCAAAACCAGCAGCTGCTCGCGTGAAGAAGAAAAACAGAAGCAGCAGGTGCTGCAACCGCCACACGCGACCAGTGGTGACGGTTGTTTGCTCGCAGTGAAGAAGACCAGACCAGGCAGTGTGCAACGCAAGGAGAAGCCAGCGACTAAGCCCGCGACCAGTCCTCCTCGCCATCCCCATCGCGCTGAAGGAAGCAAGCTCGACCAGTGTGTAACACGACTAACCGGCGCGGCCGCTGGTCGTGGCGGCAAAAACAACAGCCCTAACAGTGCTGCTATAAATATAAAATAACGAGGAGAGAAATGGGGGGCTCGGACAGGACATAAATGGGGCAACTTTTGGCTGCCTCCAAGGGTGATTTTTCACCATCTTTTACCTCATCATCACCACAAATCATCTCCAAACATCATTTAGAGGCTAAATACTCGGATTTGATCGATTTTTCATCGATGAAGACGAAGATCGAAAGCGAAGAAGTTCCAACCGAACCAAAGCAGGATTTCGACTCTTGAGAGCTTCGATGGGTTGTATTTCATCTCATTATTCTTCCTTTAATTATAAGACTTGTTGGGAAGCTAATCTATCTCTCACTCACAAGACCGGATATAGCCTTTCCTGTTAGTGTTGTTAGTCAATACATGAACAACCCTGCAGAGGAACGCATGGTGGCTGTCCAGAGAATACTGAAGTACTTAAAGCTTACTCCAAGAAAACGATTATTTTTTAAGAAATCCGCAAGCATGGATGTGTCTATTTTCACTGATACTGACTGGGCAGACTCTATCACTGACCGTAGGTCTACTTCAGGTTATTGCACTACAGTTTGGGGTAATATAACCACTTGGAGAAGTAAAAAACAGTCAATGGTAGCTAGAAGCAGTGCTGAAGCTGAATTTCGCGCAATGGCACATGGAATATGTGAGGGTGTTTGGATCAAACGTGTTCTAAGCGATCTAAAGATACCATTTGAAGGGTCTATCAACCTATTCTGTGACAATCAAGCTACAATTAGTATTGCTAAAAATCCGGTTCATCATGACCGGACCAAACACATTGAGATAGACCGACACTTCATAAAGGAGAAGGTTGATGGAGGCATTTTGCAGCTATTTTATACTCCAACTAGTAAACAACTTGCAAACATCCTAACTAAACCTCTCCCACGGGCCAGATTTGATAAATTAAGTAGCAAGTTGGGTTTGATCAATATTTACAGCCCAACTTGAGGGGGGTGTTGATTGTACAGATTGTATAGAGTTAATGTTGATTATTCTTTCCTTAGTTAGGAGCTAGATTAAAGGGATTTGATTCTCTAGTTAATGTGTTTCCCTAGCTGCTGTGTATATAATTCTAGTTGCTCTGTCAATAAAATTAAGGCACTAAGTCTAATTCTTCAATTTTCATTCAATTTCGCTTTTCTATAGAAATGTTATGCCTTGTGTTCAGAAAAAGAAGTACGGGGGAGTAAGGTTGGATGAAGTGATAGTTGTGGATATTTAGGATTGTTAGTTGTGTATACTAAGACTGTTGTTATGTGTTCATGTTTTATGCGTTTTTATTTTTTTCTCTTAAATCTAGGATTTTAAACATGGAGGACAATGTTTATCTTAGGTTTGGGGGTATTTTGTCTTTTGTGTGTTTTTATGTCTTGTTGGTGTATATAGGCTGGAACCTAGACTTTCCTCATACATACTGAGTTTGGAAGACTTAGGCATAACAATGTCACGTACACCAGTTTTTGAGTCTTTTATTGTATTTTTCGTGTTTTGTTGCATTTATTTTAGGATAGCAAATCATATGCATGTTTTGCAGATAATTGAGTAATAATATGTAAATGTTTAGGTCATTTGAGTGTACAAAGTTGTTAGCTAGAATAATGCCGGTAAGTTTTTGCATCTAATGATATAGGTCTAAAGTCTTTGCATTGTAGTATGTGAAAACTTCAAATTAGTAGCCCTGATCAATAGTGGAGACTACCTTTAGTGAGATTTTGAGCTTATTGCATATTCATTCTGAGGGAATTTTTATTTCTACTCTTAAACACTTTCTTGAGCTTCATTGTCATTAGATTGATCTCTATAGGTTTGCATTGGATGTTAATGAACTGCATTATAAAAATCTTGTATGTATGTTTTGATTGTTCAATTGAGTAGATTTTGGAGATATAATCCATACATTGTGTGTGAACTTCTAAATAGCTTGATTTCCTGTTCTTAAATTGTGTGCTCCCTATCTCATTCATGGCCAAACACTCACATATTAGCCTTCTGTTGTATGACCTACATGTCCAAAAATCCTAGCCGAAATTGTAAGACCTTACCTTTGACGCTTGGAAACTAGAGACAATTGAAAGAGGGAATGTGTCAGTATTGAGTGAGAAAAATGAGTGGAGTAGAAAAGATGAAATGGATGTGGAAATGTGCAGAAAAAAAAAATAGCCAACAGAAAGTAAATATATGTATATATATATATATATACATATATGAAAAGAGTTGGCTAAATGAGAAAATAAAAAAGGCGAGAAAAAGATTTGAAAGAAAAATTGAATGAATTTGGTAGTCGTGAGAGAAATTGCATGAATTGAAAATTTTATGAAATCTCTCAATAGGTTTCCAAGTGAATTGAACCCGATTTCCCTTTTTTTGAGCCAATCACCCCAACAACCTGAAAAAGACCTGTTGATCTCCTTAGGAAGCTTAACTGTAATATTTGACATATATGTACATTGATTTTTCTGTTCTTAGCATTTGATATCTTTCATGGGATCCTTTGTTAAATCTGTGCGTTCTTTCTAATTATTGATGCATACGACACATTTTGAAATTATTTGCTCATAAATTCCAGTCGTATGCAGTTAAAAGTGTGATTGCCTAGGTTCTGAGTGTCATTGAGTGAAAGCTGGTGAGACTAGAGTCGAGGCGAACTACATCAGTGGTTTATTAGTATGGAAGGTATCACGATTATGAATACGTTGCATGTTAGTGTCCTGTATGATTTAGGGTGTATTAGACTTATTGACAGCATTTTGAATTTATGATTTTGTGCTATTCTTATGCCTTTGCATTTGTGTATATACTTATTTTGATGTTTAGCTATATATGTGGTGGGCTTAGGAAGTTTATGGGTATCGTAGCTGGTAAACCTTCACGAGACTATAACTCATCCACTAGGGCCACCTAGGGGTTTAAAGGCTTGTGACACATGTTATGTGACATCGTTTCATCATACGAAAATGGATATAGCTTAGTTTATTTTCTGTTTGTTAATTTTAGTTGTGTTTTATTTTTGCTTTTCTTTTTATTGTGGTGTGTGCTGATTTGCTTGAGGACAAGCAAAAGATAGGTTTGGGGGTATTTGATCGGTCTTTTATTATTATATATTTGCGACCCTTGGATCGTTTCTTTTGATTGTATTTTTGAGTATGTTTGGTGCGTTTGATGTGTTTTATGAGAATGTGCAGCTTTAAGGAGAGCCTCGTGAATTAATGTGAATATTCGATGATGAAATTGCAACACATTGCTAGGATCAAATGGAAGAAAAGCCATGGACTTATTGGATAAAAGCCAAGCTTTTGAATTGAAAGTTGTTGCACATGAATAAGTAAACCAATGCTTAGTAAAGAGAATAAAAAAACCAGCTATTTGTATGAAAGAAAACAAAAGTGGCTTGCACGTGAAGAATAAAATAGCATTGCAACCATGTGCAATTGCTTTGTCATCTTGCAAAAAGAAGACAAGAGGATGACATGTGCATACCAAAAGCCACCAGCTGTTGTCCATTGCATGAAGAAAATGAAGAGCATCAAGAGCTATGCACATGGAAGAAAACCAAAACTAGCAGTTGCTCGCGTGAAGAAGAAAAACAGAAGCAGTAGGTGCCGAGACCAGTGGTCACGGTTGTTTGCTCGCAGTGAAGAAGACCAGACCAGGCAGTGTGCAATGCGAGGAGACGCCAGCTACCAGTCCTCTTCACGCTGAAGGAAGCAAGCTCGATCAGTGTGTACCGCGATCAAGCGGCGTGATCGCTGGTTGCGGCGGTAAAAACAACAGTAATAACAGTGATGCTATAAATAGAAAATAACGAGGAGAGAAAGGGAGGGCTCGGACAGAATAGAAAAGGGGTAGCTTTTGGCTGCCTCCAAGGGTGATTTTTCACCATCTTTCACCTTCTCGTCACCACACATCATCTCCAAACATCATTCAGAGGTTAAATACTCGGATTTGATCGATTGTTCATCGATGAAGACAAAGATCGAAAGCGGAGAAGTTTCAGCCAGACCAAAGTGGGATTTCGTCTCTTGAGAGCTTCGATTGGTTGTATTTCATCTCATTATTCTTCCTTTGATTGTTCATTGATGATTATAAGTAGTTAGAACTCTTGTTAGGTGATTTATGGATCCATGAAAATCATTTTCGGGATTATTGATTATGTATATATTTTGATATTTATTTGCAAGGATTTAAACTTGAGTTTACATGTTATATGTTGCAATTGATTCTTGTTCTATGCATGATTAGTATTTATTTGTGTTCCATGAATGAAGAAAGTAGTTTGCAAGTTCTTGAATATATGTAATATATTTTTGATTGTTTCATGAAATTGACTTAGAGTAATATTTCAGTATATTGATTGCAAATTTTTCTTGTGTTTATGCATTTAAGTTAGTTAGTTTGCAAGTATCTTGATTAATAACAATTTGATATTATTGAATATATTTTATATTATCACTTTGGTATAATTCTCGTGTTGCGATTGTGGAAGCATATTGCGAGCTTCTTGATAAGAACCGGTTTGATAAATATTGTGATCTTACATGAGAAATCAGTAGAATGCAATCGAGCTTAATATACTCTAAGTTCAACGGCTAGATTAATTTTGATATGACAATATTGAATTGATCTAGAGAATTAGATTAGTTAAGGGTTTCCAATTGAATGTACTCTAGGCCAATAGGTGCGTTTAATTGGAATTACAACACCATTGCGGGACTAATACAATGTGGTGTGCCTAAACTACTCAATTCATTTCTTGTTAATAATGTGCTTCATAATAGTCAATAGTTTTTTTTATCCGGGATTGGGACCGTGTGACCACCTAGCATTATCTTCATATATTCCGTTTCGCTTTACTTTATTGTTTTAGTAGTTTAGTTTTAGTTAATTAAAAACCCAAAAACATCCTTGATTTATTTTACCGCTTTAGTGTAATCTCTAGTTTATAGAATTAGTCCACCACTTCCTTGTGGATTCGACTCCGTACTCACGGAAATTTTATTACTTCGACACATCCTACACTTGGGATTTATTCCCAAGCATTTGAGCATGTCAAGTTTTTGGCGCCGTTGCCGGAGAAATGGTTTCGGTTGCTAGTTCTAAAATTAGAGATTTCTGTTTCTTAGATTTTTCTTTTATTTTTATTTTTGAATTTTAGTTTTTTGTGTAGTTTTTTGTTATTTTAATTTTTCTTTGTTTTTGTTTATCTTTTTAGGTACTTAAGAGTTGAGCATGCATGAGCAGATTGCAGACCATGCTGCAGATGGTGCTTGGGATGTGTTCTGATACTTAGCTCGAGTACGACGTCTTGCCTAGACGTTAAATAAAGCACTAGGAAGAAGGTAACCCTTAGGTCATGTCTTTTTGTTTTATTTGTGTCTATATCATTTTTGTTGATTGTACAGATTGTATAGTGTTAATGTTGATTATTCTATAGTTAATGTTGATTATTCTTTCCTTAGTTAGGAGCTAGATTAGAGGGATTTGATTCTCTAGTTAATGTGTTGCCCTAACTATTGTGTATATAATTCTAGTTGCTCTGTTAATAAAATTGAGGCACTAAGCCTAATTCTTCATGGTATCAGAGCATCCTCTGAACCCTAAATGTCCTAAAGTCATTTTCGGCGAAAAATCGTAACCTCTCTTTTCAAGTAGCCAGTAAACCCTAAATGCCTTTTTCGGCTGAAAATCTAAATCTGCCTTTTTCCGGTAGAAACCCAACCCTTTTTCCAGCTGAAACCCGGACTTTTTCGACCAAAATCGAAACCCTAAATCTTCCTTTTTTAGCCAAAATCCAGCCCTTTTTCTGGCCGAAACCCTAATTCCAGCAGCAAATTAGCCTCAAACTCTTTTCGGCAGCCTCCTACTACTATTTCTGGCAGCATCCTGCAGCAAATCAGCCTCAAGACTTTTTGGCAGCCACCTGCTGCTATTTTCGGCAGCCTTCCACTGCTATTTCCGGCAGCATCGGCTGCAAATCGGCCTAAGATTCTTTTCGGCAGCCTTCCAGCAACCTAAATACATTTTGGCAGCCTCCTACTGCTATTTCCGGTAGCATCCGGCCGCAAATCAGCCTAAGATTCTTTCTGGTAGCCTTCCAGCAGCCTAAATACATTTTTGGCAGCTTATACATTTCCAGCAGCTTAAATACATTTCTGGCAGCCTAATTTTATTTTTCGGCAACGTCAAAATCCCTAAACACGCACCTGTTCATTATTGCTCATTCCGGCAGTCACTAAAACACATACAGGTTTTTTTTACTGCTCATTCCGGCAGCAAGTGTTTTTTCTTTCTTTCCAAATATGTCTACCTCTTCCATTTCAGTAAACAATCCAGACCTCCTCCCAAACTTAATCCACCAACAGCCCATAGTTTCAGGATCCTTGGCGCATTTAAGTAACCATAAGACTGCCCTTAATGCAAAATTAGTCCACAATGAGAGTTGGATTGTTGACTCAAGCGCATCAGACCATATAACAGGTGATATTAAAGTTTTTGCAACATACACTCCCTGTCATAATAATCTCAATATTCGCATAGCAGATGAGTCCCTATCTAAGGTTGCTGGGGTTGGTTAAGTGGCAATCATTAGCACCATGACTCTTGACTCAGTACTATTTGTGCCTAAATTAGACTGTAATCTTTTATCAGTGAGAAAATTGACCCACGATAAGAATTGTGTAGCTAAATTCTCTGCAAAATAATGTCTTTTTCAGGACTTGGGTTCGGGGAAGACGATTGGCAGTGTTGAAGTCAGTTTTGGACTATACTATATCAAAGTAGAACCTTATGTGGGAGCACCATCTATTCCAATAGCTTGTAGGACCGGTTGCAATAGCGTCTCTAGAGGTTCAGTTTTTTACAGTGAAAAAGATATCTTAATTTGGCATTATCGTCTAGGTCATTTAAACTTTCTATACTTGTCCAAATTATTTCCTAAGTTGGCTAAACATGTAACACCCCCCGACCCGACCCAGCTGGATCGACCCGGGGAGCGCTACCGGTTTTCAGAACTTTCAAAATCAGTTTTATACGTTTCAAAAATTCATTTTACATTTCAAAATCATTGTGAGCCCATAAAACAGTTTCAAAATCCTTTTCAAATGAGCCCATAGCAATAAATAAACTTTTTACAACAATTCGGCAGAGTACCGTTTGTTTTCCGGACTTTCCAAAACCTGGTTTACACAAATCAATTCAAAATACAATTCTCAATAACACTTCTATATCAATTTCAAACAATTGCGCACTCTGCCGTTTAGTGCGACTTATCAAAACAGTTGATCACAATTTATAAAAGAAAACAAATCAGACTTTACTATGTACAAACATTTAAATAATAAAAGACAGAAATCATAAAATAATCAATTACAAAACATATTTACAAATTCCCTGTATATGCATGCTTTCAGATTATATATACACATAACAAAAATATAGCTACCCAACTGTACAAATCCCTGGGACTCTATCCGCCACTCTTTGTCTCTGTTCAGTCCTTAGCCTCTTCCGGATCCTTGGTACCTACGCGTTAGAAACAAACTAACGCGCTAAGCATAAAACTTAGTGGGTGTACTATAAACTCAATTAAATAAATTACAATATAAATATCTTTTAAGCAGAAATAAATCACAATATATATATTCCCTTTCTAATCCATTTCAAAACAATTAAATTTCAAAATCAAAGCATTAAACAATTCCGATCACTTTAATTTCAATAATGAATGCTATCAATAAAATCATTCGGTTCACTTTTCAATTCCAATTAATTCTGGCCCGCTAGAATACTAAACATATTAGGACTGGAATATGGGTCAAACTCCCAACCCCCAGGACGAATCCTGAGGAGGTACGTGTCTCCCAACTCTAGGACCGTGGGTACGGAACCTAGAGAGGTACATAGCTCCCTATCCCAGGAACGAATCCTTGGGAAGATACATTAACTCCCAACCCCCAGGACGAATCCTGAAGAGGTACGTATCTCCCAGCCTCTGGACGAATCCAAGAGGAGGTACATCAGAATCATCAGTATCAATCAATCAGTATCGGTGCAGTACTGCTCAGTAAAACCCAGCTGGTATACCAACCTCCTATATCCATTTCTATGTCTACGTATCCTAGGGCCGTTTCCGCTAAACCAAATTCGCAAGAAATGTCACAATAATTACTCAATAACAATAATTACTCAATAAACATACAAATCACATAATATTCTTCAAGAAACATATTCAATAATTTTACGAAAATCAAAATCAAGTATTTTAACGAAATCGAAATGTTCGAAATTACAATCGAAATATAATCTATCATAAAATCGGTCCGAAATCAACCACAGATCTACAAATCATCAATTTTACATATAAAATAAGCACTTTTCATACGAATAATCGAAATCGAAAACTTTTAACGAAATCGAAATCGAAACGAAAACGAGAAACGAAAACGAAAACAAAACGATGACGAAAGACTTTTCGTAATGGTTCCGAAAACAAAAGTACACCAACCTGGAATCCTTTTCTTTTCGGTAAATCGTGGTTCTACGGTTTCGTCTTTCCTTTTTACCTACACTTCCTTTTCTCTTCTCTCTCATTCTTCTTCTTTCTTTTCTTTCTTTTTCTTTCTTTTTCTTCTCTTTTCTTTCTTTTCTCGGCTCTTTCTCTCTCTTTCTCTCGCTGTTCTGTTTTCTGTGTGTGTTTTCTCGCTTCTGCGAGAAGCTTCTCTCTTTTTTTATATTTTTTCGCTACCTCGACCGCCGTCGCGACCTATGGTCGCGCCACCAGGTCGCGATGCTCACTGGAGTGCGCGCACCACCTTCATCGCGAGCGCGCCTTGGTCGCGCGAGAGATCGCGTTGCTCACTGCCAAACTTTGACAATTTCATCGCGAGCAAGCCATCGCGACCTGTGGTCGCGGTGACTGGTCGCGATGCTCACTGCCCAAAATTGCGTTTTTCACCGCGAGCGAGCTATCGCGACCTGTGGTCGCGGTGACCAGATCGCGATGCTCTCTGGTCAATTTTTCACCCCCTCAAATAGTAAAATTTATTTTCATATATATAAAATTAATTACCCGAAATCCGGGATGTTACAAAACACACTAGGAGCACATATTCTATTTCACCATACAAACCATCAAAATCTATCTCACTCATTCACAGTGATGTTTGGGGACCTTCCGGGGTTCCAAATATCATAGGGGCTAGGTGGTTCGTTTCTTTTGTAAATGACCATACTAGGCTCACTTGGATTTATCTTACGAAGGAAAAATCAGAAGTGACAAATATTTTTTAAATGTTTTAAAAAGATGATTCAAACTCAATTTGATGCAGGGATTCAAATTTTTCGAACTGATAATGGAAAAGAATTTTTTAACTCATTCCTTGGTAATTACCTTTCTGATGAGGGAATCATACATTAAAGTATTTGTGTAGATACATCTCAATAGAATGAGATTGCTGAGAGAAAGAATCGTCACTTATTATAGGTTGCTCGATCCCTCATGTTTTCTAGTAATGTTCCAAAACATTTTTGGGGTGAAGCGGTACTTACTACTGCATTTCTTATCAACAAGGTCTTCTCAAAAGCTTTAAATTTTTCCACACCTAAAATGATTCTTCAAAAATTCTACCCTCAAAATCGGTTATTAACTGATATTTCTCCTAAAATTTTTGGATGCACTGTTTTCTTCCATGTTTTCCCTCATAGTCGTAGTAAACTGGATCATAAAGCTATTAAGGGGATATTTATTGGACATTCTTTTAATAAGAAAGGATGCAAACGTTACTCCCTTCTACTAAACGTATTTATTACACTATGGATGTCACATTTTTTGAAAATCAATATTTTTTCTCCAAAATCGATATTCAGGAGGGGAATTCAACCTCAAATCATGAATATCTGTTTTGGGATCCTAATCCAAATCTAATTCTTCCTTCTGAATTCGAAAATTAGCAATCTAAATCTGGTCAACCTCTTCTTAAAAGTCAGCACAATCTGCAGCCTCATAATCTGCTCGAAACACAACCTCCTAGTACTCCTAGGAATCAGCATCCTCAATCTTATCTTAATTCCCCCAAATAGTCTCCTAATTCTCCTAGTCAAGATATGATATTCAACTCTTAATCAAATAGCAATCCTGCTAGTCCTAGAATCTCCAGTCAGCAAACTCCTAGTAATTGTCAACCTAACCATTCACAAAAGGAAGTGATTACCTACCACAGAAAGGAGAAGCTGGAAAACAGAATTCGAATTGATAATGACACTAGTCAAGAATCCCAACCGAATCCTATAGTCCAAGAATTTGACCCAAATGCAGCAGAGACTGAAGTTACTACAATTCCTGATCTTGATCGACCTATTGTAGTAAGAAAGGGGTACAGGGAATGTCGAGATAAGACTCTTTATCCTGTGTCGAAATATGTATCGTATGAAGGTATCTCACCCAACTTCAAAGCCTTTATTTCAAAACTCTCTAACATTTCAGTGCCAAGAAACATACATGAAGCATTAAATATACCAGAGTGGAAAAAGGCAGTTGATGATGAGATTCATGCACTAGAAAAAATCGGGACATAGGAACTATCAGTTCTGCCAGAAGGAAAAAAATTCAGTGGGTTGCAAGTGGGTGTTTACAGTCAAAACAAAAGTAGATGGAAGTGTAGAAAGATTTAAGGCAAGGTTGGTTACAAAGGGATTTACTCAGTCCTTTAGTATTGATTACGAGGAGACTTTCGTATTGGTGGCGAAGCTAAATACAATCCGGATACTATTATCTCTGGCAGCAAACTTAGATTGGCCCCTACACTAGCTGGACGTGAAAAATGAATTCCTAAACAGAGACCTCGTAGAACAAGTGTACATGGATATCCCACCTGGTATCGAAACTGCAGCAATTGTTAATAAAGTTTGTAGACTTCGTAAATCTCTTTATGGGTTGAAGCAGTCCCCTCGGACCTGGTTTGAACGGTTCTCTCAAGTTCTCAAGAAACATGGTTATGGGCACTATCAATCCGATCACACCATATTCACCAAGTACTTAGAAAAGGGGCTGCGGGCTATACTTATTGTATATGTGGATGATATAATCCTAACTGGGGACTTTGCGGAGGAGATACCACGTATAAAGAATTGGCTCGCCCAAGAATTTGAGATAAAAGATTTGGGACACCTAAAGTATTTCCTGGGAATGGAAGTAGCCCACTTAAAAAAGGTTATTTTCATCTCCTATAGGAAATATGTCCTTGACTTGTTACAAGAAACTGGAATGGAAGAAAGCAAACCAACTGAAACTCCCATGGATACCATGATGAAGCTCAGTTCAGACAGGGACAGCCTTCCGGTGGACAAAGGGAGATATCAAAGACTTATTGAGAAGCTAATCTATCTCTCACTCATAAGACCAGATATAGCCTTTCCTGTTAGTGCTGTTAGTCAATATATGAACAACCCTACAGAGGAACACATGGTGGCTGTCCAGAGAATACTGAAGTACCTAAAGCTGACTCCAGGAAAAGGGTTATTTTTTAAGAAATTCGCAAGCAGGGATGTGTCTGTTTTCACTGATGCTGACAGGGCAGGCTCTGTTACAGACCGTAAGTCTACTTCAGGTTATTGCACTACAGTTTGGGGTAATATAACCACTTGGAGAAGTAAAAAACAGTCAGTGGTAGCTAGAAGCAGTGCTGAAGCTGAATTCTGCGCAATGGCACATGGAATATGTGAGGGTCTTTGGATCAAACGTGTTCTAAATGATCTAAAGATACCATTTGAAGGGTCTATCAACCTGTTCTGTGACAATCAAGCTACAATTAATATTGCTAAAAATCCGGTTCATTATGATCGAACCAAACACATTGAGATAGACCGACACTTCATAAATGAGAAGATTGATGGAGGCATTTTGCAGCTATTTTATACTCCAACCAGCAAACAACTTGCAGACATCCAAACTAAACCTCTCCCACGGGGTAGATTTGATGAATTAAGTAGCAAGTTGGGTTTGATCAATATTTACAGCCCAACTTGAGGGGGGGTGTTGATTGTACAGATTGTATAGAGTTAATGTTGATTATTCTGTAGTTAATGTTGATTATTCTTTCCTTAGTTAGGAGCTAGATTAGAAGAATTTGATTATTTAGTTAATGTGTTACCCTAGCTGCTGTATATATAATTCTAGTTGCTCTGTTAATAAAATTAAGACAATGAGCCTAGTTCTTCAATTTTCATTCAATTTCGCTTTTTTATAGAAGTGCTATGCTTTGTGTTGAGAAAAAGAAGTACGGGGGAGTGAGGTTGGATGGAGTGATAGTTGTGGATATTTAGGATTGTTAGTTGTGGAAATTATGATTGTTGTTCTGTGTTCATGTTTTATGCGTTTTTATTTTTTCCCTTAAATCTAGGATTTTAAACATTGAGGGCAATATTTATCTTAGGTTTGAGGGTATTTTGTCTTTTGTGTGTTTTTATGTCTTGTTGGTGTATATAGGATGGAAACCTAGACTTTCCTTATACGCACTGCGTTTGAAAGACTTAGGCATAACAATGCCACGTACACCAATTTTTGAGTCTTTTATTGTATTTTTCGTGTTTTGTTGTATTTATTTTAGGATAGCAAATCATATGCATGTTTTGCAGATAATTGAGTAATAATATGTAAATGTTTAGGTCATTTAAGTGTACAAAGTTGTTAGCTAGAATAATGCCTGTAAGTTTTTGCATCTAATCATATAGGTCTGAAGTCTTTGCATTGTACTATGTGAAAAATTTCAATTAGTAGCCCTAATTAATAGTGGAGATTACCCTTAGTGAGATTTTGAGCTTGCTTATTGCGTATTCATTCTGAGGGAATTTTTGTTTCTACTTGTTACGCCTTTTTGTACCCACAAGTATACGGGGTCAGCACAAGTAATACAATGATGAATAAATTATCGTCTCCACAGGGATATTTAGGCGTTGAGTACTAAAAATAACTAAGCCTCCTTCTATTTGGATAATCGAAAGGTTTAAAATAATGAATTAAAAAATAAAAATATAAAAACATAAAAATAATTCAAACGACCAATATGATAGATTAGTTAGGGTATTTGAATTCACCTAATCCATCCAATTGAGTTTCATGAAAACACATTATTGCAGTTTAATTATTCATGTTGATGACCGTGTTTATCTAAATTATCCAAAGTCCTCTCTCGAGGTAAGTCGAACCTATTACCACATACACTAATATCCTATCTCTCGATGGTATATCCAAGTGCATGAAAATGCATTAGTCACAATAAACACCCTATATGATTACACAAGCAAATTAGTATATCTCTATCTAATTCTATTTATGGTGAACATTACATCGAGCACGTTGTGGGCGTCTCCTCTCAGTACATAACATACAACCAAAAATCAACTAAATGCAGGCCTTCACATTTAGAAGTATTAAGAACAATAATACCACTCAACAACATAATAATCAACCACAATAAATTAGATAATCAGTTCATCCAATTTTCATAGAAAAGGATCCATGAAAACCCTAACTTACAAGTTTAGTTCATAATCAAAGATTTACAACTAAACATGTTTTCTAATAATAAAGAGAGATACAAGCAAGAAAATAAAGAAGAAAAGGGATAGAAAAACTCTAGGTGCGATGAACTCTCGTTCTCCTCCTATTGTGAATTCGTCTAGCTTCCACTTTCTCCAAATCCAAGCTTGATGGTGAGAATATGGCTCAAGGATTGAATCCGAATCCGCCTTGTCTCCAAGGTGATCTTTTTCTCCCCCTTTGCCTCTTCTTCTCTCTCTTTTTCTCCTCTTGGTATTCTATATTCTGTTCACACGTGTACAGTACTGTTGACGTCACTGTTCACGTGTGGAACCCACTGGCGGTGCCCGCTGTTGACTGTTCATGCGTACGTCACTGCTGACGCATACGGTACTGTTGACATTACTGCTTACGCATACGGTACTGTTGACATCATTGCTTACGCATACGGCACTATTTTTTGTATACTATTCACGTGTACGGTATTGTTTACAGGCAGCGCTCACATCTTCAATTTAATTCACCAAGACTCTTCAATTATGCACAAACTCTTATTACCTACACACATTAAAAACAACCGATAATTACCCGAGAATGGAACACAAATAGGTGAAGAAAGGTACTAGTGAAGGTCCATTTTTGATCAAGAAATGGAGCCAACACTACTCTTAAACACTTTTTTGAGCTTCATTGTCATTAGATTGATCTCTATAGGTTTGCATTGGATGTTAACGAACTGCATTATAAAAATCTTGTATGTATGTTTTGAATGTTCAATTGAGTAGATTTGGAGATATAATCCATACATTGTGTGTGAACTTCTAAATAGCTTGATTTTCTGTCCTTAAATTATGTGCTCCATATCCCATTCACGGCCAAACACTCACATATTAACCTTTTATTGTATGACCTACATGTCCAAAAATCCTAACCAAAATTGTAAGGCCTTATCTTTGACGCTTGGAAACTAGAGACAATTGAAAGAGGGAATGTGTTAGTATTGAGTGAGAAAAAGGAGTGGAGTAGAAAAAATGAAATGGATGTGGAAATGTGTAGAAAAAAAAAAAATAGCCAACAGAAAGTAAATATATATATATATATATATATATATATATATATATATAAAGAGTTGGCTAAATGAGAAAATGAGTATGATGCACAAAGTAAAAATTGAAAAAGGGTTTGAAAAGAGGTTGAAGGAGAAAGGCGAGAAAAAGATTTGGAAGAAAAGTTGAATGAATTTGATAGTCGTGAGAGAAATTGCACGAATTGAAAATTTTATGAAGTCTCTCAATAGGTTTCCAAGTGAGCTGAACCCGATTTCCGTTCCTTTTGAGCCAATCACCCCAAAGCCCCATTATAACCTAAAAAAGACCTGTTGATCTCCTTAAGAAGCTTAACTGTAATATTTGACATGTATGTACATTGATTTTTCTGTTCTTAGCATTTGATATCTTTCATGGGATCCTTTGTTAAATCTGTGTATTCTTTCTAATTATTGATGCATACGACATATTTGAAATTATTTGCTCATAAATTCCAGTCGTATACAGTTAAAAGTGTGATTGCCTAGGTTCTGAGTGTCCTTGAGTGAAAACTGGTGAGACTAGAGTCGAGGCGAATTACATCACTGGTTTATTAGTATGGAATGTGTCACAATTATAAATACGTTGCATGTTAGTGCCCTGTATGATATAGGGTGTATTAGACTTATTGACAGCATTTTGGATTTCTGATTTTGTACTATTCTTATGCCTTTACATTTGTGTATATGCTTAATTTGATGTTTAGCTATGTATGTGGTGAGCTTAGGACGTTTGTAGATATCGTAGCTGGTAAACCCTCACGAGACTATCACTCGTCCATTAGGGCCACCTAGGGGTTTAAAGGTTAGTGACATGTGCTAAGTGATATCGTTTCATACTACGAAAATGGATATAGCTTAGTTTATTTTCTGTTTGTCAATTTTAGTTGTGTTTTATTTTTGCTTTTCTTTTTATTGTGGTGTGTGCTGATTTGCTTGAGGACAAGCAAAAGATAGGTTTGGAGGTATTGTAACACCCCCCCTGACCCAATCCGCTCGAACCGAATCAGGGAGCGCTACACTGTACGAAAAACTTTGCTTTACTGTATAAAAATCGTGTCCTTAAAATTAAAAGATAAACATTAAATAATGGTCCAAAAACATTTTCTGAAATTTTCGTCAGAGTTTCCTCTATTTTTCCAACTTTCCAAAAACTTGTGTTCAATAATTTCGTAAACACAATTCATACAAAATATTTATAAACATTCAACTTCAAAAGCATTAAAATCCATGGGCCCAATTATCACAAATATTTACAAACATACATAAAACTAAATATCCATTGCATATATTTACAAAAAAAAAATATTTATATCCATGCATGCCGATATAATACATATAAAATATCAAATACGTAGTGGGCTACCAAAAATGCAGGAGTGATGTAACTCTGAACACTATCCCTGCAGATTCTACTCTTTCTGATCCCTATCCCCTTCAACAATTCTTTTACCTGCGTGTGAGAAACTCAACACGCTAAGCATAACGCTTAGTGGGTGTACCCAAAAGTCAAATGTGCAAATAGTACAATAACTTTTCAAATATGCAAAATAACATTTAATATCAACATATAGGGCCCATGTAAATCGAATATATCAAATAACATTTCGAATATACAAATCCATCGAAAAACTGAAACAAATATCATATCGAAACAAATATCAATAAATCCATCGGAAATCAGAATAAATATCTTATGAAAACATAATAATGCCAAATCAAATCATTTCTCATCTGAAATCATATACAGATCATATCACATTTCTAATTCCATTTCGGGCTCCTGATATACTAAACATATTTTTCGAATTGGATTACGGGCTATACAGAATAGAGTTGGATACCAACGAAGCACCCGCTGCTGATGCATGATTTTATGCAACTCGCAAGTATACGAGATCAACACAAGTAATAAAGAGTGAGTAGAGTATCGTTCCCACTAGGACAATGAATATCAATTACCAAAATTAACTCAACCTAATTCTATTTGGAATAACAATGTTTTAGAAATTGTAAATTAATTAAAAATAATAAAAAAAACAACGATTCGAATTCAAGGGAATTGAGGCGTTAGGATATCCGATTTCACTTAGTTATTATTATCAAACACTCATGAGTTACTATCTAGATTGCATTACCGATGGTTGAATGCGTGCTTAAACTAGATTAACCAATAATCTTTCTCGAGTATTACCAGAATTATTCCATCGCACACCAATACCCTATCTCTCGATGACTACTGAGTGCGTGAGAACACATCAAGAATAAATAAACACAAAACAAGCAACACAAACCAATTACTATATCTCTATGTAATTTAGTATGTGATAGACATTAATACGAGCACGTGGTGGGCGTCTCCTCTCGGTTCATAACCCAACCACCTATGATGATTCTAAGTGATGATCAGACACAATAGAAAGCAATTAACACAATAATATCTATTCAACACATCAATAATAAATCTAAATAGAAAAACTCAATTGTATTTAATAATTAATAAACCAAGATCTATCATCAATCCTAACTATGGAAAATTAGTTCATGCTTGAGCAAAAGAATAAAGCAATAATATTCTTAAATCCTAGCAAAACTAATTACAACGGAAAAGTAAAGGAGAAGAAATCTTAGAAAACTTCGTTGATTCCCAATCGATTGCTTTCCGAAGTGATGCGAAACTGATGACGAATGCGATGCGGAACGAAGATGTTGCTTCCAAACCCTAGAATTTTTAACCTCCTTCTCTTATTGATTAAGTCTCTATTTATAGCTTTTCCAATGAGAGTTTGAGAAGGAAAAGATGTCCTGAATTCGTGCATCAAAAAGTGCTACCTGAGGTAGCGCTTCTTGATGAAAAAAACTACGAGTAGAAAAGTGCTACCTAAGTTAGCGCCTCTTGGTAGCGCCACCTGATAGGAAAGAAAAGCGCTAGCTGAGGGCGCTGCCTCAGTAGCGCCACCTGATGGGCAAATTCTCTACCAAAAGGTGCTACCTAAGAGCGCTACCTGAGGTAGCGCCTCTTAGTAGCGCCTCCTAAACTTACTCTTCAACTTGATTTAATGGCCTATTGATCCGAAATCATCCAAAATATCATCGATCATCGAATATCCCCTGCACACTAAATAAACACATCAAAACGTCCAATTTCCCTCAAGAATCGAGCAAAAATGATAAATAATGGGGTCGCAAAATCATGCAAAATATGACATTATCAATACCCCCAAACCTACCTTTTGCTCGTCCTCGAGTAAAATTGGAACGAAATAAAAACAAAAAAACAAAAATAAACAAATAAAGTAAACTATCCTAATCCACTTTCGTAGGTAAAGACGATGGCACTTAGCATATGCCACATGCCTTTAAACCCCTAGGTGTCCCTAGTAGGAGGAGTTGTGTCTCCTGAGGGTTTACAGATACGACACCTACAAACGTAATCCCTGCGCGTTGAACTCATTGAAACACTTACTTAAAACATACTATCAAAGACTCATTCATGCATGACATATCAATAATCAAGAACTAAAGCTCGGTCTATGGAATCAAACATCAAACAATATCTAACTAACCAATGCTAGAGTTATCATAATCTCAAAACAAACACATTCGAATTCCATTGATATAATTCGCATCGACTCTACATCTCGCATGAAATCTCTCATTATAGCTCTTAGAACCTAGGCTTATACACTCATTCAAATATATGCAAATTGGAGTTTATGCACAATAAAAATCAAATTTTTCTTCGCATATGAGTATGTAAACAGAAAGACGCTCAGATTATGCAAAAGATCTCATGAACAGATTCAGACACTAAGAACGAAATAAATCACAATGCACGCACATACTATTAAATTGGAATCATCAAAAGATCAGTAGGTCTTTTTCTCGGTTGTAATGGGGCCAAGGGCGGAGGTTAAGAAATAGAACGAAAATCGGATTTCAAAAAGAACTTAGGATCACAAACACAGAGATTTATTTGAATTTCGACAAAACTCTACATTTCTTTTCAAGCACAAAAGTTTTGTTTTGTTTTTTTTTTTTTAAACTTCAAGCCATTAAGCTCAACACTTTTCTTTTCTCACAATTTTTTTTTCTTTTGTTTTTTGTTTTTTTTCTTTTTTATAGAACACGACTTGAATTGACTTGAACACTTTTGATTTCCTTATTTTCTTTTCTTATCTTCACAACTTTTCTTGAAAATTCCCTTCTTTTTTCTATGATTCATCTCTAAATTATCTTAAACTCAAAGGGTAAGGCTAAAAGTATAAGGGCTTGGATACGGATTTCGTGGGAGATACATGAAAATGGTTAATGTGTTTGGCTTCAAAAGGGGTAATGGAGCACACAAAAAGGTTGGGAATTATAGCCTTTAACTTGGTTTACAAACACACATAACCTACATTACTTCTCAAGCTTCAACCAACTCAAAAGTATAGCACACATGTGAATTTATTTAAAATAGAGTTCATTAGCATCCAAAGCAAAACCTATAGAGATCAATATATTTTAAAATTATCACGGAGAGTGTATAGGAGTAGAAACAATAAAATCTTCTCAAAATAAAACGATAACAGCTCAAAAACTCACAAGGGTAGTCTCCACTACTAATCATGGTCATCCAAATATGTTGTTTTTCCATTACAATATCAAAAATATGGCTAATTAAATACCGATCGATATAAAATTCACTAAGACCTTACTTTCATAAAAGATTATTGACACTGCCTGCAGAATGGTCTTACAATCATATGTATAAGCATCATATTTCAACAAATTTAACTAACAGCAAATTCAACAAACAACGCACCAAAGTTCGAATTCCTACCCGCAAACTTAAATCTAACATTGTCCGCAATGTTAGTCAATGAAAGAACAAAAACACAAAATAATAGGGAATTTGAAACTCAGTAAAATACACTGGTGAGAATTTACAACGAACACAACAGACTAATAATGTAATAAAGTTGTCAGAACTAACAATTAAAAGCAAACATACTAAAATTAACCCAAAAAAAAAAAACTATCAACAATCCTAACAATTCTAAAGTTTAAACAATCAATCCAAAAACTAACATTATTAACAAAAAATGAAACAAAAATAAATTTTACCAGGTTGTCTCTTGCTTTTGCCCACCTGCCCCATAATTGATATCTTCTCATCAACCTACCATACCATCCTAACCAAGTGACAGGAAGAGAAGATAACTCTCCTAGCCATGCATACCTTAAATAAGAAGGTAGCTTTTTAGTGCCCAAGTGTGGCGGTTGCTCAAAGGGTGGAGGCGGTTTGGGCTTTCCTTCTCCAAGCTCTTTAAAATAAAATGTACTCCTGTACGAGGGCGGAAGCGAAGAACCTAACCAAAGTGCATCATCTGCAACCTTTTGACTATCATCATTTTCAATGGCATAGACAAAAAATGAATCAAGTGGCTCTTGAGATGTGGCTTCCTTATCTCCATGTGACACGTTTTTGCTCACTTCCATCTCTACTTGATCAATCCTCATCGGATGTTCAACTAGCTTTTTGATTTCCAAGGTAATTTCCTTACATTGCTCAATCGGATATGTCTCTATATTGTTTTGCAATGCTTCTTGTGCTTCCCCTTGGATCTCTTTTGCTAATTAGTTGATTTGAACCTCCAAGTTTTGGATGGCTATTTGAGATTGTTGTACTGCTTGGCTAAGTTGCTTTAAAGAACTTTCTTGCACATCCATCCGTGTGTCCATTTTTGACATTATTACATCTTGCTTCGACATGAATGTAGAAATCAAGTCTTCGACAGAGGACTTCTCTTCTTGTTGGTTGGTCCATGAAAAATCAGTATGGTTGCTCCACCAGGGATTGTATATGCTCGGGTAGGGGTTGTTATGTTGATAGTTATAATTTTGCACATAATTTATTTGTTCATATCTGCCATTAGCAAACGGATTGCCCACCTGACAATTGATGCTCACATACGACCCCCCACATAAGAAACAACCCAATGGTGTTCCAACTGAACTTTCAGGTGTTGCCCTATCATATGACCATTGATAATCATTAGTTTCCACTTATTCAATAGGATCATACGCCTCATACCACGAGTACATAACCTATACAAAGAAAAATATTAAAAAAAATAAAAATACAAAAATACAAAAAATAAAAAAAATACACAAATAAAAAAAATTCCAAAGTAGCAAAAGGCTAAATCGGTATTGATATTGACATTCAATTGTTCCCCGGCAACGACGCTAAAAACTTGATGCGTGATTTTATGCAACTCGCAAGTATACGAGATCAACACAAGTAATAAAGAGTGAGTAGAGTATCGTTTCCATGAGGACAATGAATATCAATTATCAAAATTAACTCAACCTAATTCTATTTGGAATAACAATGTTTTAGAAATTGCAAATTAATTAAAAACAATAAAAAAAACAACGATTCGAATTCAAGGGAATTAAGGCGTTAGGATATCCGATTTCACTTGGTTATTATTATCAAACACTCATGAGTTACTATCTAGATTGTATTACCGATGGTTGAATGCGTGCTTAAACTAGTTTAACCAATAATCTCTCTCGAGTATTACCAGAATTATTCCATCGCACACCAATACCCTATCTCTCGATGACTACTGAGTGCGCGAGAACACATTAAGAATAAATAAACACAAAACAAGCAACACAAACCAATTACTATATCTCTATGTAATTTAGTATGTGATAGACATTAATACGAGCACGTGGTGGGCGTCTCCTCTCGGTTCATAACCCAACCACCTATGATGATTCTAAGTGATGATCAAACACAATAGAAAGCAATTAACACAATAATATCTATTCAACACATCAATAACAAATCTAAATAGAAAAACTCAATTGTATTTAATAATTAATAAACCAAGATCCGTCATCAATTCTAACTATGGAAAATTAGTTCATGCTTGAGCAAAAGAATAAAGCAATAATATTCTTAAATCCTAGCATGACGAATTACAACGGAAAAGTAAAGGAGAAGAAATCTTAGAAAACTTCGTTGATTCCCAATCAATTGCTTTCCGAGGTGATGCGAAATTGATGACGAATGCAATGCGGAACGAAGATGTTGCTTCCAAACCCTAGAATTTTCGACCTCCTTCTCTTATTGATTAAGTCTCTATTTATAGCTTTTCCAATAAGAGTTTGAGAAGGAAAAGATGTCCTGAATTCGTGCATCAAAAAGTGCTACCTAAAAAGTGCTACCTGAGGTAGCGCTTCTTGGTAGCGCTTTTTGATGGAAAAAGCTACGAGTAGAAAAGTGCTACCCAGGTAGCGCCTCTTGATAGCGCCACCTGATAGAAAAGAAAAGCGCTAGCTGAGGGCGATACCTGAGGTAGCGCCTCTTGGTAGCGCCACATGATGGGCGAATTCTCCACCAAAAGGTGCTACCTAAGAGCGCTACCTAAGGTAGCGCCTTTTGGTAGCGCCTCCTAAACTTACTCTTCAACTTGATTTCATGGCCTATTGATCCGAAATCATCCAAAACATCATCGATCATCGAATATCCCCTGCACACTAAATAAATAGATCAAAACGTCCAATTTCCCTCAAGAATCGAGCAAAAATGTTAAATAATGGGGTCGCAAAATCATGCAAAATATGACATTATCAGCTGCGTATCCCATATACATATCAGAATCGGCGTAGTACTACTCAGAAAACCCAATTGACATGTCAATCTCCTATATCCATACCTATGTTTACATATATCAGAGCCAAATCACTTTTCGAAAATCATATAATTCATTCCGAAAAGAATCGTCAATTTAAATTCTAAAATCATATCCAAATCTGCTCTTCCTGGCCTGTTCATCTGTTTGTACCCTTTCAACACTAAGGGCTGCAAATACAAGCCTAGTAAAATCAACTATCTCCAATGCAGTAACCTGAAGACGGATATAATTATTCAGACCTTCCTCAAAACTCCTGCACCTGCTCTCCTTTGTCAACACCATGTCACTCCTGTTCATACTCAGTAACGAACATCTGTCTCTGTTTCAGATTCACAAAATCTCTCTTCATGTTCTCTATGTAAATGCGACCCACATACTTTTTCCGGAACTCCCTCTGGAAAAACTTCCAAGTTCGATCCGCTGGCCGCACTGTCCGAATGATGGCAATCCACCAATGGTAAACATCCTCCTACAATAAGGAAACGGCACACTCCAGACTCTCCTCTGGGGTACAATGCATCTGCTGTAAAATTCTCTCTGTCCATTCAAACCAGTATTCTGCAGCTGTTGCATCATCATCACTCTTACCCCAGAAATTTGTAGGTCGGTATTTAACTAACCTCTCAACTGCTGATCTCTGGAGTGGGGCTCTAGTTACTGTCCGTAGAATCTCAGTCATCTGTTGTACATTAACTGGCTGATCCTAGATCTCCGGTGCAGCCATTCTCGAACTCACTGATTCTCCCGCTGCTTCCCCAGCCACACTGGCGGGGCTCTCAGGTCTATCTCTATCTCCTCCACTTTCCATTTTCCTATATAAGACAGAAGAGGAATTTTGCAGATTAGAGTCACATTCTCCAATTTTTTTTTCTATAATGCATGTATGTACAAAACATTTCGCTCTGGTCTAGGAACGCCTGAACCATTGGCTCTGATACCAAAAATTGTAACACCACCCCCCCTAACCCAATCCGCTCGAACCGAATCAAGAAGCGCTACACTGTACGGAAAATTTTGCTTTACTGTATAAAAATTGTGTCCTTAAAATTAAAAGATAAACATTAAATAATGGTCCAAAAATATTTTTTGAAATTTTCGTCAGAGTTTCCTCTGTTTTTCCGACTTTCCAAAAACCTGTGTTCAACAATTTCGTAAACACAATTCATACAAAATATTTATAAACATTCAACTTCAAAAGCATTAAAATCCATGGGCCCAATTATCACAAATATTTACAAACATACATAAAACTAAATATCCATTACATATATTTACAAAAAAAAAACATTTATATCCATGCATGCCGATATAATATATATAAAACATCAAATACGTAGTGGGCTACCAAAAATGTAGGAGTGATGTGACTCTGAACACTATCTCTGCAGATTCTACTCTTTCTGATCCCTGTCCCCTTCAACAATTCTTTTACCTGCGTGTGAGAAACTCAACACGCTAAGCATAATGCTTAGTGGGTGTACCCAAAAGTCAAATGTACAAATAGTACAATAACTTTTCAAATATGCAAAATAACATTTAATATCAACATATAGGGCCCATGTAAATCGAATATATCAAATAACATTTCGAATATACAAATCCATCGAAAAACTGAAACAAATATCATATCGAAGCAAATATCAATAAATCCATCGGAAATCAAAATAAATATCTTATGAAAACATAATAATACCAAATCAAATCATTTCTCATCTGAAAACATATACAAATCATATCACATTTCTAATTTCATTTCGGGCTCCTGATATACTAAACATATTTTTCGGATTGGATTACGGGCTATACAGAACAGAGTTGGATACCAACGGAGTACCCGCTACGTATCCCATATACATATCAGAGTCGGCGTAGTACTACTCAGAAAACCCAATTGACATGTCAATCTCCTATATCCATATCTATGTTTACATATATCAGAGCCAAATCACTTTTCGAAAATCATATAATTCATTCCGAACAGAATCGTCAATTTAAATTCTGAAATTATATCCAAATCAGTATACACATTTTCAGAATTCGAATCGCATCAATATACATATACAAGCAAATTACAAAATCGTTTTCGAAAATATTTCTGAATCTAGAAATCGCTTCAAATCACATTTAAAATCACATGCAATTACATATCGTAAATCCATAGTAAATTCAAATGCCCCGAATCACTTTTCGAAACAAATCGCAAAACAATATATACGAAATCACTTTTAATAATATTCTCCGTAATATTACTATAATCAAAACATATCGAAAATCAATTCAGAATATTTTTCATAAACAATATTACGGATCCAGAATATATTCCAAATATACATAATCCAAAATATCCCAAAATCAATTTTAAACAATATATCATAATCAATATAGCTCAAATAAACTAAAAACAATACAATATAACAATTCCGAAATATTCTGGAAAATCTGAAAAATACGAAAACGGTATCACCAAACCTGAAATGCTATTCTTTACACAAAACTCTTCTTGACCAACTTCACCTTCCTTCTTCTTCTAGCTCTTTCTCTCACTAGAATCTATCTCTTTCTCTCTCTATTTCTTCTTTCACGCCAATCTTTCTGGTTTCTGGTTTGTATATTTTTTTGTTCTTGGTTTTGCTCTCTTTATTTTTTTGTTTGACCTCAATTCTCCACTAACACATTAATATATATATATATATATATCCTGGCATTTCTCATTCCATTCGAACCTGACATTCTTGTGCAGCAGTTTAGTCTGAGGAGTAGCTATGGATGAAAACCCGTTTACAAACCGTCTGTAGTATCCGGCCAAACCCAGAAAACTCCGGATCTCAGAAACATTTCAATGAGGTTTCCACTCCATAACTGCTTTAATTTTCTTGGGATCTACTTTAATACCATCTGCCGATATTACATGTCCCAGAAAAGCAATTTCATTCAGCCAGAATTCACATTTGCTGAGCTTGGCATACAACTTCTTTTCTCTCAGAATCTGTAACACTATTTGGAGATGCCGATCATGTTCTGCTGCAGTCTGAGAGTATATCAGAATATCATCGATGAATACTACAACACATAGATCCAGATACGGACGGAAGATACGGTTCATCAGATCCATAAAGACTGTTGGTGCATTAGTCAACCCAAATGACATCACCACAAATTCATAGTGTCTGTATCCTGATCTGAGATCAATCTTCGAGAAGACAGTGGCTCATCTCAACTGATCAAACAAGTCATCGATCCTAGGCAACGGATATTTATTCTTGATTGTGAGCTTATTCAGTTGCCTGTAATCGATACACAATCTCATCGACCCATATTTCTTCTTCACAAATAGTACCGGTACTCCCCACGGGGAAACACTAGGTCGAATGAATCCCTTATCTAACAATTCTTGCAAAACAATTTATACAAAATCGCTTTTAATAATATTCTTCATAATATTACTATAATCAAAACATATCGAAAATCAATTCAGAATATTTTTCGTAAACAATATTACGGATCCATAATATATTCCAAATATATGTAATCCAAAACATCCCAAAATCAATTTCAAACAATATATCATAATCAATATAGCTCAAATAAACTAAAAACAATACAATATAACAATTTTGAAATATTCTGGAAAATCTGAAAAATACGAAAACGATATCACCAAACCTGAAATGCTATTCTTTACACAAAACTCTTCTTGACCAACTTCACCTTCCTTCTTCTTCTAGCTCTTTCTCTTACTAGAATCTCTCTTTTTCTCTCTCTATTTCTTCTTTCACGCCAATCTTTCTGGTTTCTTGTTTGTATATTTTTTTGTTTTTGGTTTTGTTCTCTTTATTTTTTTGTTTGACCTCAATTCTCCACTAACACATTAATATATATATATATATATATATATATATATATATATATCTCTCTTATATGCTCCACTAACACAATTATATATATATATATATATATCTCTCTCTCTCTTGTATGCTCCACTAACACAATTATATATATATATATATATATATCTTCTAAATTTCAAAATGCTCCCTTAACTTCTACCAACAAAAAAAATGGCAATCAATTTACAATTAATTACATTCCATCTCAATAATTATTCTAAAAATATTACACACTTATCCAATTACTAAATAGACTTCACTAATAATTCAATTGAACTCATTATCATCCAAATGCACCATAAAAATAATATCTCTAATGAGATTTAACTCGGTTAAAATAACTATTTGTTTTTCAACCATATACCGAATATATATACTTTCTACCAATATAAATCACATACTTGACTGTTGCATGCTTAATAATAATTAATAATAATACTTTCCATAATTATAAAAAATTAGGGGCGTTACAGGTATTTGATCAGTCGCTTATTATTATATATTTACGACCCTTGGATCATTTCTTTTGATTGTATTTTTGAGTATTTTTGGTACGTTTGATATGTTTTGTGAGAATGTGTAGCTTTTAGGAGAGCCTCGTGAATTAATGTGAATATTCGATGATTCGAACAAAATCGTGCAATTCGGGTCCTTTGGGGGAGCATATAAAATTGCAACACATTGCTAGGATCAAATGGAAGAAAAGCCATGGACTTATTGGATAAAAGCCAAGCTTTTGAATTGAAAGTTGTTTCACGTGGATAAGTAAAAACCAGCTGTTTGCATGAAAGAAAACAAAAGTGGTTTGCACGTGAAGAATAAAATAGCATGCAAAAAGCCATCTTGCAAAAAGAAGACAACAGGATGACATGTGCATGCCAAAAGCCACCAGCTGTTGTCCATTGTACGAAGAAAATGAAGAGCTTCAAGAGTTGTGCACATGTAAGAAAACCAAAACTAGCAGCTGCTCGTGTGAAGAAGAAAAACAGAAGTAGCAGGTGCCGCGACCGCCACACGAGACCAGTGGTCGCGGTTGTTTGCTCGCAGTGAAGAAGACCAGACCAGACAGTGTGCAACGCGAGGAGAAGCCAGCGACCAATCCTCCTCGCGCTGAAGGAAGTAAGCTCGACCAGTGTGTACTGCAACCAAGCGGCGCTATAGCTGGTCGCGGCGGCAAAAACAGCAGCCCTAACAGTGCTACTATAAATAGAAAATAATGAGGAGAGAAAAAGGGGGCTCGAACAGAACAGAAAGGGGGCAGCTCTTGGCTGCCTCCAAGGGTGATTTTTCACCATCTTTCACCTCCTCATCACCACACATCATCTCCAAACATCATTCAGAGGCTAAATACTCGGATTTGATCGATTGTTCATTAATGAAGACAAAGATCGAAAGCAGAGAAGTTCCAACCGGACTAAAGCGGGATTTCGACTCTTAAGATCTTCGATGGGTCATATTTCATCTCATTATTCTTCCTTTGATTGTTCATTGATGATTATAAGTAGTTAGAACTCTTGTTAGGTGATTTATGGATCCATGAAAATCATTTTCGGGATTATTGATTATGTATATATTTTGATATTTATTTGCAAGGATTTAAACTTGAATTTATATGTTATATGTTGCAATTGATTCTTGTTCTATGCATGATTAGTATTTATTTGTGTTCCATGAATGAAGAAAGTAGTTTGCAAGTTCTTGAATATATGTAATATATTTTTGATTATTTCATGAAATTCACTTAGATTAATATTTCAGTATATTGATTGCAATTTTTTCTTGTGTCTATGCATTTAAGTTAGTTAGTTTGCAAGTATCTTGATTAATAGCAATTTGATATTATTGAATATATTTTTATATTATCACTTTGATTTAATTCTCGTGTATTGCTATTGCGAAAGCATATTGTGAGCTTCTTGATGAGAACCGATTTGATAAATATTGTGATCTTACATGAGAAATCAGTAGGATGCAATAGAGCTTAATGTACTCTAAGTTCAACGGCTAGATTAATTTTGAGATGACAATATTGAATTGATATAGGGAATTAGATTAGTTAAGGGTTTCCAATCGAATGTACTTTAGGACCAATAGGTGTGTTTAATTAGAATTACAATATTATTGCGGGACCAATATAATGTGGTGTGCCTAAACTACTCAATTCGTTTCTTATTAATAACGTGCTTCATAATAGTCAATAGTTTTCCTTATCCGGGATTGGGACCGTGTGACCACCTAGCATTATCTTCCATATATTCCGTCTCGCTTTACTTTATTATTTTAGTAGTTTAGTTTTAGTTAATTAAAAACCCAAAAACATCCTTGATTTATTTTACCGTTTTAGTATAATCTTTAGTTTATAGAATTAGTCCACCACTTTCTTATGGATTCGACTTTGTACTCATGGAAATTTTATTACTTCGACACATCCTACACTTGGGATTTATTCCCACGCGTTTGAGCGTGTCAACCCCCAAGCAGATAGACCGCAGAACAGGTTACCAGTGTAACACCCCCTGACCCAAATAGCTCGGACCGAATCAGGGAGCGCTACTATATACTAAAATCTAACTTTTAGTTTTTTATACTCATAATTTATATCTATACTAAAAACATTTTGAAAGTGGTCCGAATAAATTTCCAAAAATCTTGCTAGAGTTTCCTCTATTTTTCTGACTTCCCAAATCCTGTTTATAGTTAAAATTCATAAAAATCAACTTCTAAATTCTCAAATTAATTTTGCGTACCATTCCCAATATAGTGCGACTTCCCAACCAATTTATCACAATATAATTTATAAAGACTCAAATATCATAAACATATAATAAAATATTTATACAGCGGAAGTTCTTCAAATACATACAAATATTTTCTGTATATGCATGCTGTATCAAAACATATATACTTATTACAAAAAGACTACCAAAATATATGTAGGACCGATGTAACTCTGGCTTCTTTTTCTGCAGTCTCTACTCTTCTTTGTCTTTATCTCCCTTGGAACTTCTGTTACCTACGTGTGAGACAATTCAACACGTTAAGCATATTGATTAGTAGATGTACACATAATTGCATTTACAAATATACTATATCAAATAATTCTATCTGTTTATTGAAAATATAAATAACAAATATATAAACAATATATGGGGCTCATATCAAATCAAATCATAAATTCAACAAGTATAATATCCAAAATCAATCAATAGGCAAATTCTTCATAATTTCTCAAATGTTTTCATATAACGAATCAGTTTTCAGACTGAGCTCCTGACATACATAACATAAGTTATCGGACTGGATTACGGGTTGTTCGGCATCGGACACACAAACGGGGCTACCCGCCGAACATCAGATCAGAATGGAACACCAACGGAATTACCCGCTGTAAATGTCCCATAACAAATTTCAGAACCCTAAGACCGTCATTTTGGGCTTGTACTATCCAAAGGGTGGTATATCGGCACAGTACTGTTCAGACAGAAACCCAATTGACATGTCAACTTCCTATATCCATATGTATGTTTATACACATCAGAGCCATTTCACAAAACGTTTTCTCAAATCCAATATCAACTCGGTTTTCAAATCATTGAAATTCGATATTTAAATTTCGATTCTGAAATATAATTTTACAAATCACTTTCTTATATTCAAATTTAACTTTCGAATATTTCAAATCAATAAATATATTTTTGAAATCCAAATTTCATTAATAATCATATAAGATAAATATACAAAATCATATGCGAATATATTTCTCAAACCAATATTAAATCAAAATTTCCTAAAATTATTTTTCGATATTTTTTTACAAACTATATATATATTCAAAATCAATTTATTACAAACAATATATATATATATATATATATATATATTTATATATAGTCAAAATCAATTGATCACTAACAATATATATATATATATATATAGGCTACCGAATCTCATTACTTTTATATAACCATGTTGTATATATTTTCATAATCAATTTATTACAACAATATATATATATATATATATATATATATTCAAATTTAATTCATCACAAACAATATATATATATATATATATATATATATATATATTCAAAATCAATTTCAAATACGAATCATATGTAAATCAGACGTAAATCATATTCTAAACTGTGAATTATAATTAAAATAATTCAAACAATTCGAAATCAATAAAATTCGATAAATTCAGAATATTCTGGAAAAATTAAAATTCGAAAACTAGTAAACACCGAACCTGGATACTGTCCCAACAATTTCCTTTCCTTTTTCTCTTCCTTTCTTCTGCTTCTTCTTATTCTTTCTCTCTCGTCTCTCTCTTCTCCCCGACCTCACTCTTCTCTGTTTCTGTTTTTGCTATGCTATGCTTTTGGTTTTTGCCTTCTGTTTCTATTTCTTTTAAAATAGCACCACTTGTGCTTCTATTTTTTTATTTTTTTTTCTCATGAATTCTGGTCACTTGCCTTTGTAAAATTTTTATTTATTTATTTATTTGTGTGAGTGGACAAGGCTCCACTCACACATATAATATATATATATATATATATATATATATATATATATATATATATATATATATTATTAATTGCAACATGCCCCCTAAACTCTTCAAAATACTAAAATGATAACAACTTCACAATTAATTACATGTGGTTTACCAATCATCCTTTAATTATCAAACTAACCCACCAATCACATTCCATCTCAATAATTATTCCAAAAATATTCCACACTTATCCAATTACCAAATTACCTTCACCAATATTCAATTGGATCCATTATTCTCCAGATGCACCATGAAAATAATATACTTTCCACCAATTTAAATCACACACTTAACTAGAATACTTTTCATAATTACGGAAAATTAGGAGCGTTACAACTAGAGTACAACCTCAACCTAAAGCCGCAAGAGATCGTAGCAGTCTTCAAAGGTATGGGAGGAGCAGTACGATGGCCTACTAAGATCAAAAGCCCACCAGACCAGAGGGATTCATCAAAGTGGTGCGAGTTGTAATACACCCTCCCGATAGTTTGTACTTTACATATATGTATTGTAATATATTTTGCCAGAATTTATTGTATGGTACACATGTGAATAAATATGCCCTAATTATGAGTAAATTGAATGTTAAAAGTATTAACGGTGCTATAATGGAATTTATTGGACGGATGCAAAGATTTTCGGAAAGGTGTTTGGAGGCCCGAAAAACTTATGAAATGCATTCGGAGGGGTATTAAAGGCTCGAAAAATGTTCGGAACGGTTTCGGACGGCTATTAAGGCTCCATAAAGTGTATACGAAATTCAATTATACGTTTCAAAATTTCTAGAAAGGATTTTCATAAATTTGGAGTACTAAGGGTATTTTTGAAAAGTAAATAATAAATTTTATGGATACATGAGATGGTGTAATTTGATTGGTTGATGGAAAAGTAATTTAGGTGTTGTAATTTGATTAGTGTTTTAAAAGTGTGATGGAAAGTAATTAGGTGGATTAAATTTGGGTTAGCCATTTGGACAAATGAGAGTTAAGTGATTGGATTTTTTTTTTATGGAAATTTAGTTTTATGGAACTAGTTAGAAATCAACTAACCATTAGAGTTTCATTAGAATTTAACCAATCAAATTTCATCATCCCTAACCAATGGCACTCTTGTAAATTCTAAGATAGTTTAAGGGCAAAAGTTAAGGAAAATCAAAGAATATATAAAGAATAAGTCATGAAAGGAAATCAAAAGAAAATTCAAGAGAAAGAGAGAAGTGAAAGTCGGCCGAGAGAGGAGAGGAAGAGAAACAATTCGGCCAAGGGAAAAAAAGAAGGGGAAGAGATCCAAGGCACTTTCCAAGCCATTCTCAAGGGTTCTCAAGGTCATACAAGCCTAGAAGCAAGATTCAATCATATCAAGTGAAATTAAGTGGCAAATGCACTAATTTTGTGAATTGTGAAATAAACTCTTGGTGTTTGGATTCTTAGTGTTTGGGCGATGATTTTTGATGCATGAATTTATGGATTAAGGCATCAAATAAGTATCCAAGCCAAGTAAGAACATTTAAGGTCATAAGATGTAAGGTGAGTTACTAGTTTATTGTGAAGTTTTGAAGTAAACTTGAATTGATGTTATAATTAGTTTAAATCAAGTTGGATGATATTGAATTTGATGTTACTAAGCAAAGGAAAGTTATGTATGTTAAGTTGACAAAGATTAGTGTGTGATCAAACTAGGGTTTGGTATGATTTTTCTTGAAAATTTCAATCTACGCATGCTAAGGCACTAGTATAGAAATTGATGTAATTTTTAAGTAATTTATGTTAACAAATTGAAAGATAATTTTAGGTGAGTGCATGATGAAGTTTTGGGCAGCCATGTGTGTGATGGTTGAGTTGTATTTTTCTTCATGTTAATGTGTAGTAATGGTCATTCAAGTGTGGTAAAATGGGAGGAAGTAATGGAAATTGAAAAGAGAAGAAGAAAGTGTGAAGTGTTGAAAATAAATGATGACATGGGCTATTGTGAAGGGCATGAAATAATATTTAATTTAATTGGGTTAATTTTATGTCTAAGAGTATGCCTAAACATCACATTTAAATGTAGGAACTTGAAGGAAAAGAATCATAAATAAAATGGTCAAGTTATAACCAAAACAATGCCGTAGGAATTAGGGAATTGTTTTAAGTAGTTTGGATGATTTTATTTACTCTTATGCAAGTGGTTGTGTGAATGAGTTTGAGTGTGACATTTTCTAAAAAGGAAAATGTGAATATGTATAGGAAAATCGGAGTGGTGCTCAGAAAGTTAGTAACGAAAAGGTGAGTGTTTAAACTATTTTATTCAAGTGAATGTTTAAGCTATTTCATGCAAAGCAAATTTTATTTTAGTAATATGTTTTAAGTGAGTATTCAAACTATTTATGAAAAGTGCATTTCAAGTTTTATAATATGTTTTATGAAAATTTATAGAAAGTTATTATGTTATTCAAGTGACTGTTAAAATTATTCTATGCAAAGTGTATTTTATTTTGATAATATGTTTTATATAAATTTATGGAAAGTTATGATTTTATTCGCTAAATATAGCCATGGTTTTGAAAATGCAAATAAACTAAAGAGTTCAAGATTAGATTTTTGGCCTATAATGAATATCTAGTATTCAGTATTTAGGATTAACCGATCAGAGGTATCCTGGACGCGCATGGCAGGTCAGGGTTTGGTTGGGTGTTATGCTAACCATAAGTATTGTCTAGGAGTTGGGCTTAATGCGTGTCAGTGTGTTGCCCTCTACACGTTCGGGGTATATATTGAGTTAGCGCACTGGCTTTTACGTGGCGATGTAGAAATTCCGCTACATAAATCGGTTTATTTATTAGATGGGCTTGCGGGGCAAACCTGGGCCGAGGCCCAGTATAGGCAAATCCCGTACCCCAGTACGATGTGAACACGAGGTTCCTTGTACCTTATCTAGGATATTCTCATGAAAAAAGCCATCAGTGGTTGGTGATTTTCAGTAGTAATATTTTCGATGATTTTATAACCACCACTAAGAACAGTTTTCAGGAAAACAGATTTTAGCACAGTTTTCAAGTGAACAGAAAAAGTTTTATTATTATGCTATGTATCTTAATATTGTTTTTAGAAAGCAGAAAAAGTTTCATTATTATAGATTTCAATACATTGCTTTCAGGAAAAAGATTTCAGTACAGTTTTCAGGAAACAGATTTCAGTATAGTTTTCAGGAAACATATTTCAGTACAGTTTTCAGGAAATAGATTTTAGTACAGTTTTCAGGATAGATTTTAGTATAGTTTTCATGTAATAGATTTCAGTACAGTTTTCAGGAAATAGATTTCAGTATATTGTTTCAGAAAATAGAAAAAGTATTATTATTACATATTTCAGTATATTTCATGAAAACAAGAAAAAGTCTTATAATTATTCATTTCAGTACAGTTTTCATGAAAACATGAAAGGTTTTATTATTATGCATTTCAGTATGGTTTTCAGAAAATCAGGGAGGTTTTAATTAGAAAAATTAAATTGTTTAAAAACTAATAATACTCACTGAACTCGTTTAGCTCATTATATTTTTATGTTTTATAAACCAACCTCCCAGGTACAGGTACAGATGTTGCAGGGACTTCCAGGATTAGCAAAACTAGTTAGGCATTACTGTGACTGTTTTATAAATATGTATTATGTTTTATTGTAACACTTATGTAAAATTATATTTTGAAGAATTACCTTAAGTACGTATTATTTGTTTAGTGCACGAATATTTTATTTAAAATTGAATTTGCCCACTTTCACTTACTTTGAAATTTATGATTGAGTTGTGTTGTATTTTTTATGATGGACCTGAAGTCCTATGGGTAGTGGAGAAAGTACTTGATATTTAGAAGTGCTTTTAAACTATTTTACAGGTAATGGGAATTGTCCAAAAATGCAGCCGTCATGCTGCCAAAATTTTAATAAAGTAGTTTTGTATAAAAAAATAATTTTACTTAGACTTACAGGATAAGTAACGGCTTAGCTTTACGGAAGCCTTTCAACGGGGCAAGCCTCGACTGGAAAGCTACTGTGGGGTTGCCGGCAGGCCGCTTAGCTTAAGATAGTAGGTTAGGGGCTTGTCACGAGTTCCATGGGGATCACGGCCATAGGACTGAGGACTATATTGCTCTACGCTTGGAGGTTACAGAGCTCCTCAAACGGGGGCACTTGAAGAAGTACTTGACAGATAAGGGCAAAGGCACATTGGCACAACGTGACGATAGGCTGCTTCAAAACCAAACCATTCCACCTCCCGAACCACCAAGACATGAGAGAACGGTGAATGTTATCTTAGGAGGATCAGAGGTAAGTGGAGTAACATTCTTCGAGGCGAAGCACCACGCACGACAAGCAGGGAACCCTGAGGTTCAGCTCCGACGAGCGGTCGACCCTACGTATAAGCAAAGCATTACTTTCACGAGTGATGAACACACCGATCTACTTTATCCTCACCATGATGCTTTAGTGATATCTCTGCATGTAGCTAATTGTTTTATCAAAAGAAGTTTAGTAGATAACGGAAGTTCCACTAATGTTTTGTTTTTAGATGCTTTGAAAGCGATGCAGGTAGATGAATCCAATATCGTTCGACGCTCGACTGTCTTTGTAGGATTCAACGGAGAGCACAAAGGTACAGTTGGAGATATCGTCCTACCTGTGTATGCTGAAGGGGTGAACTTAAATACAAGGTTCATAGTGCTAGATTGCCTATGGTCGTATAACATTATAATGAGGAGACCGTGGATTCACAAGATGAGGGCAGTACCGTCAACTTACCACCAAGTGATTCGCTTCCCAACAAAGTGAGGAGTACGAGAAGTTCGTGGACAGCAGAAGGTATCGCGTGATTGCTACTAGAGCACCTTGAAGACCAAGCCAGCAGCCTTATAGCAATTACAACATCCAATGCCACAGCTCAACACAGAGCAACCCAATATGGAGGAACTCGACGAGGTGGCGATACATCCAGTCTTTCCAGATCACAAAGTGCAGATCGGGTCGAGACTACCCTTGGCGATCCGGGCTAAGGTGATAGAATTCCTTGTTGAACGATACAACAGCTTCGCCTGGTCGCATGTAGATATGGTAGGTATAGACCCAGAAGTGATGGTACACTAGTTGCAAGTGGATCCTGATCATCCACCTGTAAAGCAAAAACGCCGTAAGTTCGCACACGAACGCAACCGTGTCATCAATGAAGAAATACAAAAGCTGATCGACATTGGTTTGGTTCGTGAGGTGAATTATCCTGACTGGCTGGCCAACATGGTCGTGGTAAAAAAGAAGAATGGAAAGTGGCACGTGTGCATTGATTTTACTTACTTGAACAAAGCATGCCCGAAGGATTCATTCTCATTGCCGCATATAGATATGATGATGGGTGCGACTGCAGGGCATGAGTTATTAAGTTTTATGGACGCCTTCTTAGTCTATAACCAATACTTATGCACCAAGATGACTAAGAGAAGACAGCGTTCATCACTGAACAAGGGATTTACTGTTACAAAGTTATGCCTTTCGGGTTGAAGAATGCCGGGGCAACATACCAGAGGTTAGTAAACAAAATGTTCGCCGATATGCTTGGTAAGACTATGGAGGTCTATATTGATGATATGCTGGTCAAATCAGTTATAGCATAGTAGCACCTAGATCATCTGCGTCAATCGTTTGACGTACTCGACAAGTATAACATGAAACTCAATCCCACTAAATGTTCTTTAGGAGTTTCCTCTGGAAACGTTTTAGGTTATCTTGTCACCAAGAGAGGGATCGAGGCAAATCCTGATCAAATACAGTCAATTATGAGGATTTCATCTCCTACATGCGTGAAAGATGTTCAGAGGTTGACTGGTCGACTTGTAACATTGAATCGGTTCATTTCGAAGTCTTCGGAGCGCACTCACCACTTTTTTTGTACCTTAAAGAGAAGTAAGAACTTTGAGTGGACAGACGAGTGCGGGAACACTCTACAACAACTAAAGAAGTACTTAACCAGTCCACCATTGCTTTCGAAACCTAAGAATGGGGAAACATTACTAGTATACCTTATGGTATCTAAGACAGCTGTCAGAGCAGTCCTGGTGAGGGAAGAGGAAGGCAAACAGCTACCGGTCTACTACACCAGCAAAACGATATTGGATGTTGAGACGCACTACAATCAGTTAGAGAAACTCGCCCTAGCACTCGTCATGGCGGCAAGGAAATTACGTCCATATTTCCAATGTCATCCCATCATGGTAGTGACGACATTCCCACTAAAAAATGTTCTGCACAAGCCAGAAGTCTCTGGTCGACTAATCAAATGGGCAGTAGAGCTATCCGAGTATAATATTAGCTACCAACCACGCACGGCCATCAAATCCCAGGTAATAGCTGATTTCATAGCTGATTTCATAGTTGATACTAACATGAGGGCAGATAAGGAATTACTTACGCTAACCTAAGGTCCAACATAAGAAGTTTAGATCTTAGCAGTCGGCGATTCCAGTAACGTCAATGGAAGTGGTCTTGGCGTCGTGCTCTAGTCCCCTGAGGGACATACCTTCGAGCGGTCCATACGCTATAGATTCAAAACAACGAATAATGAAGCAGAGTATGAAGCATTGATCGTCGGACTCACGTTAGCCAAGGATATGAACGTCAGATGGATAAAAGTGAAGAGCGATTCTCAATTGATTGTGCAATAGGTACAAAGAGACTACTAGGCGAAAGATGTCAAGATGGCAGCCTACCTAGCCCTCGTGAGTCAATTACGGTCTACATTTAAGATTAAAGGTAGAACAAGTCCCACGTTCGGAAAATACTCATGCGGACGCCTTGGCTAACCTTGGCTCAACGCTCAACATAACGGTTAATCGCTCTATACCCATGGTGTATGTTCAATGGCCAGCAGTTTGGAAAGATGAGTCCACACAAGTAGTTCCCATCACAGAACATGCAACATGGATGACTTCTATTATAGACTATCTCAACAATGATCTACTGCCATCAGATCGCAAAGAAGCACGAAGGATTAAAGCAAAGGCAGCAAGGTTTAGCATGATTAGAGGTAAGTTGTACAAGATATCGTACTCAGGACCTTCACTTAAATGCTTAGACCCCTCTGGAGCTAACATCATCCTCAAGGAACTCCACAAAAGAAAATGCGGCAATCACTCGAGGTCCAGAAGTCTCGCCAATAGAGCTATAACTGCCGGGTACTACTGGCCCACCATAAGATCAGATTCCTTTGATTACGTCAGACGATGCGATAGGTGTCAACGATTTGCACAGGTATCTCATCTTCCCCCTGAACAACTCCATTCTATTCTGTCCCTATGGCTATTTATGAAGTGGGGCATGGATAACGTGGGCAAGCTACCGACGGCTTCTGGAGGATGAGTTTTTATGTTAGCTATGACAGATTATTTCACAAAGTGGGTAGAGGCTGAAGCATTCCAGAAAGTTAGGGAGCAGGAAGTTCAAAGTTTTATCTGGAAGAATGTCATATGTTGTTACGGTATACCGAAAGAAATCATCACCGATAATGGTCCTTAGTTCATCTCACATAAATTTCAGAACTTCTATAGAGAATGGGATATCCAACTTATTTTCTCAACTTCTCGCTATCCACAGTCTAACAGCCAAGCAGAGTCCACGAATAAGACAATTATTTCCACATTGAAGAATAAGCTTGATGCCCTCAAAGGGACTTGGGCCGATGAACTACCAAATGTGTTGTGGTTATATCGAACGACAACTAGGACTTCCACTGGCGAAACGCCATTCTCCCTGACTTATGGGTCAAAAGCAGTCATCCCAACCGACTTAAAAATACCAACATTAAGGTATGAGCACGCGATAGAAGCTCAGAACGATACAACACTAAGTCATGAGCTCGATATACTTTAGCGAAACTAGCGATCTACCAATAGAATGTCGCTCGACATTATAACAAGACCTTACGCCTAAGATCGTTCAAGATAGAAGATTGGGTCCTACGCAAAGTATTTCAGAATATACAGGATCCTGAGGCAGGAAAGCTCGGACCTACTTGGGAAGGACCATATTGCATTACGAGCATAGTTGGGCAAAGAGCTTACAAGCTTCGAACGCATGATGGGCGCGATCTACATAGCAGTTGGAACGCGACTCATCTTAAGCTGTATTATTTCTAAACTCTCTTTACTATTTTTGTTTCGTTATTTTGAAAATGAAACTGACTTGAGCGTTAGAGGGCCGTTGATCGTACCAATGGCCATCCCTAACGCTTCCTTCCTTGTCAAATATTAAACAGGTCCTGCAATCAGGGATCAACAACTCTAAGTTTCGGTCGACAATCATCAATCAACCGATCAATTGACAAAGTTTTATGCACAAAGCTTATATCCGCATTCTACACTTTACAGTCTACATTTTACAGTCTACAGTCACCATTGATAATGAAAACAATAGACTAAGGGGAACTACTTACTATGTAAACAAAGACAAGTAATATAAAGTCAAGTGTTTCTGGAGGATTCAAATATTTTTCCAAGGTTAACCAAGAGAAATGCAGTCAATAACAACAGTTATATTACAAAAACAAAAAGAGCCAACCATGTAGCAACAATAATAAGTTCTATGAAAGCAAAGATATAACTAATGATCTCTAGAGTTCTCACTAACCTTCTGAACTCTAGACCCATCCTCCTCACTAAGGCCACAGCTGGAAGAAGTCTCATGTCCAGCAGCCTCGGCTTGTCTTACATCCTCCCAAGCTTGAATCTCAGCGTCTGGGTCCTAAGAGGCAGCTTTGCCCTATTTGAATTCCTTCATCAACTCCGCCCTAGTTTGGAGCATCGCATCACAAGCAACGGAATCAACCCTCTCAAATAGCTCATCATACTCTTTCTTTTTAACCTCTAATTCTCTTTCCTTTTCCTCAAAGTCATCTCTAAAACGTGTAAGCTCATACCCTGTTGCCCAAGCTTTTGTTGATTCTGTGTCAGGAACATGGCGTGCTTCAGTGTTAGCCGCTTTAAGTTGATCCACCTCTGCACGAAGGAGTTCGACATCAGCACGAAGTTTACCATTAGACGAGCTAAGGTCTCGTACCTTTTTAGCATTTGACACTAATTCATTCTTCATGTACAACTGACCTTGGAACATCTGTACAAGCACATCACATTTAGAAGCTTTCAAATGAAAAACATCTCATGACTTATCAAAAAGTTCAGAAAATAAAAGTTTACCTGGAAATCGTTACCAAAACACTACTCGGCAGCTTTTGTAGCTCTCATTTTCGAAAAACGTGTAGCATCCTTTAGAAGTAAAAGACATTCGACTTGACCCGAAATAGAGCCAAAGTCAGAAAAAGCGGAAGCATTAGGAGGAAGCGACAAGGTAATCAAACCATCATCCCCTTCAGTTGAGGTCTCCAACCTGTGCTTCTTAGCGCTAGACTCAAGAGTATTCTTTTCTTTAACACATAGAGAACCCAAAGGAGGGGTAATCGCTTTATCAGCAAGAACACAAAGAAGGAAGATCAATGAGAAACTAAATCAAGCAAAAGTAGCATTCTACGAATAAAGTTAAACTCACCAACTGAGTTCCAAAAGGAACGCATAGTCAAACCTCTCACAACATGTTCGACCAAATCCCCTTTAGCAAAGAAATAGTTTGTCTTCCAATAACGGTCACTTGCAGTTAAACCAACAACCAAGTGCAATTTATGAGGTCGAAGGCAAAAGCTATATCGACCCCGCTCATTATCATGCATTTTCAAAGTAGTATAAATGAAACAAATCCAACAGATCAAAATCTATACCATGAATCTCACAAAAATGCTCGACTGAAAATAATAACCGCCAAGCGTTCGGCATAAGTTGACTTAGTGCTAAGTCGAAAAAATCAAGCACCCGACGAGCGAGTTGAGGCACAAAGAGATGGAGTCCTTGCTTGAAGGACAATTCATAAAAGCACATCTACTCAGGAATCAACTAGTCCGGACGTTCATACTTCCTGGGGACCCTTAGTTTAACACTCTCGGGTATCCCATACTTATACCTAATCTCACCAAATCACTTTCAATAAACTTAGAGGGAGGATTACTCACTAAGAATCCCAAGGGTTTACTAGGTTCTTCACGCTCTACATCAGAGGAACTAACATCATCATCCCTATCAATAGGAGCAGATCGCTCGACAATCATCATGGATGGACCCTCATATGCCTCCCATGGGATGCCAACCCCAACATCATGCAACTCACCATGTACATCAGCCATAGACATATGGCCTAGTTTAAAGTTAGACATGACTGTTACCTCCCTAACTTCCCTATCTAAATCAATAGAGTCACACTTTGACGTACTACTAGCACTACCGGAATCGTCACCAGAATCAGGAATGCCTCTACTACAAGGCATCATACTTACATACAGTCGACCAAAAGAAAAAACTAAGTTAGCACAATAAATGCACACTTCACTATACATCCAAAAAACAAAAAATGGTCGACATACGTGCTCTAAAAATTATTTCTATGGAGAGAAAATACAAGCCACACCTACGACCACTATAAAGCTAATGTTCAACACAACAAAAACTATAAGAGCATTCTATACTCAATGAACTAAGGAGTCGAGAACGCTCTACCATAAAGTACTTAGAAGGCATTTTATCATCTATACGTTCTACCATGAAAAATGCAAGCCACACCTATGACAACTATAAAACTAATATTCAACACTACTCAAACTATAAGAGCATTCTACACTCAATGAACTAAGGAGTTGAGACCGTTCTACCATAAAGTACTTGGAAGGCATTTTGACATGGCCAATCCATACGTTCTACCATAAAAAATGCAAGACATACCAACTAACACATTTTATCAAATACATAGAGGGCATTCAGTATACCAACATCGAATCATCAAAAAATCACAACCAAGAACAAGATTTAAAGACAAATGTGTTATCATTCTCTTTCAAAAGAAAAAAGTGATAGTAAAAAATATATACAAAAGCATATAATAACTCACCTAAAAGTAGACGGAGGAACAGAATCGCTAATGATCACGAAGGGTAAGCAAGCTTTGTCCTAGAAAATAGTTTCGAAACAGAGTTGGTTCTCGCCAAGGAAAAAAAATGAAAGAAAAGAAGAAGGGGGAAGAAAGTGAAACAGAGAAAAATCTGAAGGGAGAACAACTCACCTAAAAGCAGATGGAGGAACGAAATCGAACAAAGTTGCGCCTCATGATCACGTAGGGTAAGCAAGCTTTGTCCTAGAAAATAGTTTTGAAACAGAGCTGGGTCTTGCCAAGAAAAAAATGAAAGAAAAGAAGAAAGGGGAAGAAAGTAAAATATAGAAAAATTTGAAGGGAGGCGTACAAAATGTGCACAAAATGTGCAGAAAAAGGTTTTAAAATAAATGGAGGAAAAAATAGTATATGGTGAGCTCACCAAATTTCAAAAAGAAGGTGTACGAATTTGGCAGATAAAGACTAGAATTAAGTAGAGAAAAAACTTTAGTGAGGCAAGCTCACCAAAAAAAAAAAGCGCTCGACATAAGAGCGTTCGAGCAAATGAAGGAGAAGTTAGTGGCATGGCATACTAGAAGACAAAAAAAAAATGGCCACGTGCTACATTAAAGAGAGGAAGTCACATGTTGAACACTCGCATGTGTAGACCAGTAAAAGCCAAGATAATTTTTAACAGGTGCTGTCGAATGAGTGTAGACCGCTAAGCAAATCAATTGTTCATGCGGGCCGCTCATGAACAGTCCACATGTAGACCGCTCAATGGAAAAATTCAAAATTACAACAATCCACTTTGCAAGGTACATATTTATAAAACTTTCAACATATGAGGCATTCGACACAATACACAGCAAATAGAACGGTCTGCAGAGTAGAAAAAATCTTTATTCAACTACAAGGAATGATGATAGTTTTCAACTACAAAGCATTCGATATTAGATAGAAATATTTGGAACGCTCTATTAGTAACCATGAGAACTTATGGTAGACCGCTCCAAAGAGCCCACCATGGAACATTCTAAGTAAGCTCACGGTAGAACGTTCCATGAGAGCTTCTGGTAGAGCGCTTTTGTTCAAACATTATCAAATATCCACCAAGTAGAACGCTCTCCATGAGAGGTTGTGGTGGACCGCTCCAATAGAGCCTACTATGAAATATTCCAAGTAAGTTCATAGTAGAACGCTCTCCATGGGAGCTTGTGGTGGACCGCTCCAAGAGAGCCTACCATGAAACATTCCAAGTAAGTTTATGGTAGAACGCTCTCGATAAAAGCTTATGATGGACCGTTCTAAAAGAGCCCATCATGAGACATTCTAAGTAAATTCGTGGTAGTACGCTCCGCGACTACTTTCGCTGTGGAACATTATAAGAGAGCATGTCGTAAGTACGCTCTATCATCTTGTAGATCACTCTAAGAGTGTTTTAAGAAGGAAATTGCCAAGTAGAATGCTCCATAAGTGTTCGCATTATCACATAGAGCAGTTACGCACCATTGTCACTCTACATAAATGAGAAAGAAATTCTCATATTTGTAGAGTGGGGGCAAACTGTAATAGTCTAAAATCGTCAATGGCTGGCCCAATAAATAAATAAATAAATCTGGTCCAAAAAGAAAGCCCATAACACCTAGAAGAGATGAATCTTAATCAAACAAAGGCCACGTGCTGGAATACTCACATGGTAGAACGTACCCGTGATTCGCGGGATACTATCTTTAATGCTATAAATACAATATTCAAACTCTCTTAAACGAGTAGACCTCTCCAATAAGAGCATTTATAGGAGTTAAGAGTATCATGAAGACAGTAGACCGTTTCAAGCATAATTATGAGAATATTATAACGGTTGGTCGAATTATGAAGAGTATCATAAGGGTAGATTGAGTTATGAATATTACAAACGGTAGATCGTACTAATGATAGTGTCATAACGCTTTGGAGCCTAATCTATAAATAGGCAGACCCCTCACAGACCAAGGGGTGGGCAATTGGATACAAGAAAATTATTGATACTCTCTCAATCTCACTCTCACTTTCTCATTTTCAAAAACTTAAGTTCTTCTTCGACGACCTCCGTAGGTCCACCGTCGCGTGGTCCGGCCATACATTATTCCGACCTTACATCCATGATCTCCTATCACCACACTTCCCCAAAAGTAAGTCCTTATAGGGAGAATTTATTGTTCATGCTTTATCTTATATTCTACTCTTATTATTTAACATTTTTTATATTATTCTAATTTGAGCGTCAGAGTGTCCTTGGCCGGCACCACCCTGGTGTCAAATACATTTCGACTCTCTTGAATTATTGGTTGTGCAGGTTGTAGTGTCTTTTCCGCTACCCTACGTGAATTAGGATCTACACTAAATTTTTAAAGACTAAAAGTAATTGATATTTACGTGAAAAAGATTTAATTTCTCCAACAAAAAAGAGAACAAGAATCATTATCTATGAAATTCAAGTAAAAAATCAATGACTTCACAATAGAAGCCATTTCTTGTTTTTGTCTGTGGCCCTGCCTAGCTCAAGACGGTAGCTTTTATGGTTCCTAAATCGATTCCACCATCAATTTTCCTCTCTTGCCTTTTAAAGTGGCGACCACCCTCACTCATTAAGCTCCTATATCCTCTCTTAAATTCACCCCCATTTTTTCCTTTAGTGCATCACATGTTTGGATTCTCATTTGAGGTTTTTTTTTTTTTTTTTTTAATAGCACTCATGAGAGAGCATTTTAGAAAAGTAGCACTAGTTTATTAGTTTCGGTAGAAATAACACATGTTTAGTATTTTAGATAAATTTGTCCTTACTAGGTAAAGGAAAAATCGGGTGAACTATTAGTTCACGAAAAGGCAATTAGTTCGCCTAAAAGGAATTACTTCGTGAGCCACGAACTATCTTGATTTTTCAATTCTGATCTGATTTATCATCTATTAAGATCTGATTTCTTCAAAACTATAGTGTCTATAACTTTTTCGATTTTTCTCAGTTTATAGAGATCTGATTTATAGATTTCAAACGAAAACAAAATAAAAAACTCAAATTAGTATTGTAAGATCCAGACTTGCAAAGGAAAGAAAGAAGAAAAAAGATAAGAAAAGAGAAGAGAAAGAAAAAGTCAGGTGAAAGCAACAAAATAAGTTTAATGAAAGATAAAATGAGGTTTTAAACAAAATATATACTATTTTCAAAAGAAACACTAATTCAGTGCTAGCTATCAAAACAACGGGAGAAGAGTGTCATTTCTCACTATTTTCTCATTTGCATTATATAAATTGTTCTGATGCTTTGCTCAAATCACCCACTTTGCTTTTGCTTTCCACGCGTACCACCTAAAAAGTACCATATGAGCCATATTCCATACTAAGCACTCACCCATTCATTGAAAAATAATTCAATTAAATCTCAATTCCAATATAAAGATCATGTTTATCTTTCAACACAAATAAATCTAATTAGAATAAAATTAATAAAAAAAATATTTGACTAATAAAACTTAATGTAAGGGTATAAATAAATAATAAAATACGCTCATCACACACAATGATGTTTTATAAATTCACAAACTCCACAATGAAAATTTTGAGCATAATCTAGTTTTTTTTCAAAATAATGTTAGAAACATATTTTTCATCAAAGTAAAAGGCCGATGACCAAATCGAAAATGAAATAGCCAAGCTTGATTTATATTGGATGTGAAGTTTCTCGGAGAGAAAAACTAGAATAGTTGAATTAGCTTTATCACCCTCGGTTCAAGGAAAAGCAATCTGTATGTTTCTTTAGCATGCCCAATTATCTTCCTCATAAAAAAGTCCTGAAAAATACATTTAGATGAGATAAACATTACTGAACAATTAAGGTCTTTGGAAATCTTAGAAATGGACATAAAAGTTAACAAAATATGCAAAACAATTTTTAGATTAAAGGATGGGGGCATAGAAATGCTTCCTTGACAAACAATTGTAAGTAATATTCCATCTGCAATTTTTTTTTTTATTTCCTTGACAATGGTTGTAAGTGTTAGCCCACCTACATGTGAAAGAAACTAAGAAAGTATGATGATACTTCATGTGCACTTTCGGTGCACATGGAGTATAGTTGTAGGTGTTGCTTTATAGTTGTAGTTATTACTTTATAGGTGGATTAACATGATTATGTTTGATTCTCTCTCACGTGCTCACCTATAAATAGATGACCATTTAGCTCATTTGCATAATTCAATTCAAAACAACTAAGTTCATCATAGAGAGAGAATTTAGAGAGAGAGCCTCAGAAATAGATAGAGTTTTTCTGAGAATAAAAATTGTAAGTCAATTTGTGAAGTTCTATCCACAAATTGAAGTTACATTGTTATTGTAATTTGTTAGATATCCACCTAAGGGTGAAGTTTGTGATTTCATTATTGTCATAGTGGAAGTTTTCAAGCGGCCTACGGGGCCCGTGGTTTTTTTACCTTCATTTTGGAGGGTTTTCCACTCTAAAATTATTGGCGTTATTTTTGCTCTATTCTGTTTGAAAAATTATCCTGGGTTCGTAAAATCTATTTTTTACTACATCCAAATAATTTTTCTCAACAAAGTGGTATCAGAGCCTCGGTTGTATTCCAGTCTGTTAAGGTATCAGATTCTCTAGAAAATTCTTAGTATGCTCTGTGGTTATAGTATTATCTGGTCTTCCACATCAGAAAAGAATTGTTCTTGAGTCTACTAATTTTGTGATTGGTGAAAGTAAGTGTGGTGGTGTGGAGAGTGCATGTCTAGGAAAAGTTCTGTCTAAGGAAAGACTTGGTATTTAAGTGTGCTCGGTGTGACCCACCTCTCTTTCCTGAGAACTTACCTGGTGAACTATTCATGACTACGTGCACTATTCACGCATACATGATACTATTCATCATCGAAAAAATATCAAACTCAGAGAAACCAATTGACTAACGATCTAGATGGAGAAGAGCACAGGCAATATGATCAAGTTCACTGCATTTAATTATGCAGTATGGAAGCCGAAAATGGAGGATCTTTTATACATTAAAGATCTGTGGAAGCCGATTGTAATGCCGAAGAAGAAAGCAGTGACTACAACTTCGACAGATGCCAAGACATCCAGCACTTTGACGACCACATCAAACGTTTACTGAGCTGTGCTGAACCGAAAGTGTGCTGCTCAAATTATACAATGGATTGATAGGAGCATTTTCCAAAACTTTGCTAATGAACATGATGCTTACATTCTTTGGCAAAAGTTGGAGAAAATGTATGCAAGGACAACCGCACAGAATAAAGCTAATCTGATGCGACGATTAGTCAACTTGAAGTATAAAGATGGAAGCAGCGTGTCAGAACACATGAGTGAGTTCCAAGGCATCGTAGATCAACTCAATTATATAAAAATGACTGTATATGACGAGTTGCAAGCATTGTTGATGCTGAGTTCCCTACCAAAAAGCTGGGACACTCTGGTTGTGTCAGTTAGTAACTCCACTCCTGATGGCAAGCTTACCATGGATATGGTAAAAGACAGAATGCTCAATGAAGAGTCTCAACGAAAAAACGAAGGGCATACCCCTAAAAACGAAGCACTTGTTACGGAGAAACAAAACAAGCAGGAATGGAGGAGAAGGAGTAAAAGTAGAAATCCCCATAACCAAAGTTAGCAGAAAGGACGGTCAAAGTCCAGATTGAGGTATGACAAGAAGTTTCACCACTGCGGTAAGCCTGGACACTTCATTCGAGAATGTCGAAAGTTAAAGGTAGAGCGAACCAGAAATCAAGATGCACAAACCTGAAAAAATGACACCGCAACTATCACCGAAGAAGTTGTCGTTGTTCAAGCTGAGGATTATATTAGTCTTGCAAGTCAAGACTCTACATGGGTAGTTGATTCAGGTGCTTCATACCATGTCACTTCACGACGGGATTTCTTCTCAACCTACACTCAAGGTGATTTCGGACGAGTGAGGATGGGAAATGATGATGTCTCCAAATTATCGGTATTGGAAATATCCATTTAGACGCTAACCTTGGATGCAGGTTAGTTTTGAAAGATGTGAGGCATGTTCCTGATATCCGTCTCAATTTGATATCCACCGAAATACTTGATGACAATGGTTACAGTAATTATTTTGGTGAAGGAAAATGGAAGCTTACCAAAGGCAACTTAGTAATAGCAAAAGGCAAGAAAGATACATCACTCTACCACACAGAAGCCAAGCTATGTAGAGGAGAAGTAAATACCACCAGAAAAGAAGTTCCTACCGAGCTGTGGCATAAGCGGCTCGGCCACATGAGTGAAAAGGGTCTCAGTATTCTTTCCAAGAATGAGCTCTTGCTAGGAATAAAAGGTACATCCTTACCTACTTGTGTTGATTGTATTATGGGAAAACAACACAGAGTTGCCTTTCGTAGTTCCCCATCATCTAGAAAGGCGAATATTCTAGATTTAATACACATAGATGTCTATACAATGAGTTGTAAGTCACTATGAGGTGCTACTTATTTTGTGACTTTCATTGATGACCATTTCAAAAAAGTGTGGGCCTTTGCTATGAAAACTAAAGATCAAGTGCAGAAAGTTTTTAAGCAGTTTCGTGTAAAAGTTGAGCGAGAAACTAGCAGACATCTGTGGGATATGCCTATGAAGAATTCGGTTACAGACTTTAGGATCCTGTTAATAAAAGAATTATCAGAAGCCGAGACGTAGTGTTTCTTGAAGATCAAACGATCGAGGATTTTGAGAAACCCGAGAAGCCACAGTTAGACGAAATTCCAGTTAATCTGAAACCAGTCTCTCCACCAATAAATTCTGATGAAGGGGGAGCTACACCAGATACTGATGATGTTCATCCACCAGCTCACAGTCCAGAACCAAAACAAGTCCAACCAGAAGCACAGTTAAGGAGGTACACCAGATAGCAACAACCAAGTCACAAATATTCTCCTAACGAGTATGTGATGCTCACTGACAGGGGAGAACCGGAGAACTATGATGAAGCTATTACTGACCAGCACAAGACTGAGTGGTTAAAAGCCATGTAGGAAGAAATGAAATCCCTACATGAGAACCACACATTTGACCTAGTGAAATTACCACAGGGAAGGAAAGCTCTCAAGAACAAATAGGTGTACAAAATCAAAAGTGAAGAAGGCAACTCACAACCACGTTATAAAGCAAGACTGGTTGTGAAAGGATTCGAGCAGAAGAAGGGTGTTGACTTTGAAGAAATATTCTCACCAATGGTAAAAATGTCTTCAATTCGAGTTATTCTTGGCTTGGCAGCTAGTCTCAATCTGGAGGTTGAACAACTTGACGTAAAAACTGCATTCTTACATGGTGATCTTGACGAGGAAATTTACATGGAGCAGCCCGAAGGTTTCCAAGTCAAAGGGAAAGAGAAATTGGTATGCAGACTAAAGAAGAGTTTGTACGGTCTGAAACAAGCACTAAGGCAGTGGTACAAGAAGTTTGACTCGTTCATGGAGAAAAATGAGTATAACAGAACGACAGTTGATCACTGAGTTTTCATCAAGAAATTCTCTGATGGTGATTTTATCATTGTTTTACTTTATGTTAATGACATGTTAATTGTTGGCCAAGATATCGGCAAAATTAACAGGTTGAAGAAAGAGTTGAGCAAGTCCTTTGCAATTAAGGATTTAGGACCCGCTAGGCAGATTCTTGGCATGACGATTACCTGCAACAGGCAAAATTGAAGAATCTGGCTATTTCAAGAACGGTATGTTTAAAAAATTCTTGAAAGATTCAACATGAGCAAAGCTAAATCTGTTAGTTCTCCACTTTCAAGTCACTTCAAGCTTAATGCAAGTCAGTGTCCTTCTAGCGAGGAGGAGAAATTAGAAATGAGCAAAGTGCCTTATGCATCAATGGTTGGCAGTCTAATGTATGCTATGGTATGTACCAGACCAGACATTGCTCATGCTGTTGGTATTGTGAGACGATTCCTATCTAATCCTGGAAAGGAATATTGGACAGCAGTCAAATAGATATTAAGGTATCTCAGAGGTGCTTCCAATCATTGTTTATGTTTTGGTAATGGTAAACCTGTATTTGAAGGATATACAGATTCAGATATGACTGATAACGTGGATACGAGAACGTCTATATCCAGGTACCTAATAACATTTGCAGGGGGAGCTGTCTTATGGCAATCACGATTACAAAAGTGTATTGCCTTAAGCACCACAGAAGCAGAGTACTTCATAATCACTGAAGGTTGTAAGGAGATGTTGTGGATGAAAAAGTTTCTACAAGAGTTGGATCAGAACCAGGAAAGTTATGTTCTCTATTGCGACAGTCAGAGCGCAATTCACCTCAGTAAGAATCCAACTTTTCACTCAAGGTCCAAACACATCGATGTGAGGTATCATTGGATTCGTGATGTGTTGGAAAATAAACTACTGCAAGTTGAGAAAATCCACACCAATGACAACGGCGCAGATATGATGACGAAAAATCTGCCTAGAGAAAAACTTGCTATCTGTAAAGAGATTGCTGGTATGAAGGAACCCTATTTCACATGAAATGGAAAGGGAGATTTGTTCGTCCACCTACATGTGAAAGAAACTAAGAAAGTATGAAGATGCTCCATGTGCACTTTCGGTGCACATGAAGTATAGTTGTAGACGTTGCTTTATAGTTATATTTATTACTTTATAAGTGGATTAATATGATTATGTTTGATTCTCTCTCACGTCCTCACCTATAAATAGATGACCATTTAGCTCATTTGCATAATTCAATTCAAAACAACTAAATTCATCCTAGAGAGAGAATTTAGAGAGAGAGAGCCTCAGAAATAGAGTGAGTTTTTTTTAGAGGAAAAATTGTAAACCAATTTGTGAAGTTCTATCCACAAATTAAAGTTATATTGTTATTGTAATTTGTGAGAGATCCACTTAAGGGTGAAGTTTGTAATCCCATTATTGTTATAGTGGAAGTTTTTAAGCAGCCTACGAGTCCCATGGTTTTTCTACCTTCATTTTGGAGGGTTTTTCATGCTAAAATTGTTGGCGTTATTTTTGCTCTATTTGGTTTGGAAAATTATCCTAGGTCTATAAAATCTATTTTTTACTAAATCCAAATAATTTTTCTCAACAGTAAGTATTGAAAAAATTGGATGAATTGGTCATATGACCCGAAGCTCCAAAGTCCATGACCAAAGGGCTTGAATATTGATTTTTTGAGGTACTTAGAGGTAGAGAACACTTTCTATGCGAAAAAGTAATATCTCCCTAGTGTTATAAACCTAGTAATGAATTGTTTAAGCTTATCTATTTCTTCCTTGTTGAATTCCATTCTTGACTAGAACTTGTAGAGGTATTTTCTTGCTATTTTTCTTCCATATTAGCATGATTAATATGTGGCTTGTACCTTGAATTTCTTCTTTTGCATCCATCACCTCTATCAAAAAAGGAAGAAGGCTTCCATGAATTTCGAACACGTTTCTCTTATGTGTCATGGTTGATGACATTAATTACACCAATGTCAACTTTCATCAATAGATTTTCAGACCTTAAATCTTCATGAGTTTGTAGCATCGGCTGCGGCAACAACCCATTCATCGGCCTTTGACCTGGAAATTGCCATAGCAGACCTATTAGTGACTGCATTATCCAACATCACAGTTCTTCGGCTCTCCTCTCCACTTATAATTGCAAAGACTTCTATCAAGGAAAGTAAGATATCCTTCCCAAGAACTTGTACTCGAACTTGATCGAATTCCACAAACCTTGCCAAAAAATAAAAAAAAATCTTTCCATTTCCATGATTTTTTGGTATTGTTGCATCCTTGCTCCATCTTAAAATTATGGTAATGATCCAATTTAAGCCATAAGTCCTTCATAGTGTTGTGATATTTAGTTACAGAAAGAGTACCTTGTTTAGTGGCATTGATCTTAGTCTTTATCTTATATATCTGAGCCCCATCTTGCACCTTGGAATATGCTTGGCGAGTTGCTTTCCAATTTCTTTTACTTTTGTGAGGAATAAGCAAGTCTTTCTAGATTGCATGGAATTTCATAACCAATACATGACCTGAGAATCTTCCACATCCTAAGAAATAAACTTTGAATATTCTTTTTCAGGCTCTAGTCCAATAAGGTGGTATACTTTTCCTTTTACATTTATAAATATCTTTACCAATTGCGATTGTTCAAGATAGTTACCACTGTTTATTATTTCTATCAACCGACGACGGCAGCCTCAAATATTTCTCATGACATGAGACAACATCCACATTGAAGATTCTTTGAATTTCATCCCTCAAAACCATCCACATTTCAAGGTAGTTACCACTGTTGAGTTTGAAGGCAACTAAGAGATTTTGGTTTTTGTTTGGTGTTGTGTGCATAATATTGGGTTAGGTATGGTTAGAGGAGATTGGTAAAGTATTGGGACACATTGGCTATAACAGGGGCCTCCACTTTTTTAGTTTTATTTTTTTAACCTAAAATCACAAGCAAAACTCATTTTATTAATAAAATCTGGACTTAAAAATGGAATAAAGGAAGAAAAATCATGCAACTCAACTAAACTTGAACTTGACTCAGTTAAACTCACTCAAAACTTTCTAAAAACTCAATGGTAATAATTAAAAATAAGAGAATAAAAGCGAAAATGAAGAAGTAGAAGAAATAAATATAAGAAGTGAAGAAATGACAAGAGGAGAGTGGAGAATTTTTTTAATTTTTTTTTATCAAAAAGTAATTTACCTTTAAGCCATTAATCGGTGATACCTGAAGATACGAGAAATTTGTATAATTTTAAATAAAAATTTCCTCTAAACTGTAATTAGGTCAAAACTCAGTAGATTTGTGCAATTTGCCCTAATTTGCAAAAAAAAAAAAAAAAGAGTTTATTACGATAAAACTAAAAAAAAAGTCAAACAAAATGCCACGTGTTCTCGCGACCCAAACTGCGCCCGCAATCAAACGCCCAGCCCCGTCTTCCTCATCCTCAATCTCAATTACGAGTTTAATCAGAAAGGGAGATATTAGTGAGAAACTGAGAGCAGAACCAACAACAAAAGAAGATCCATCAGATCAGATCCGAACCGAAACCTGAACAAAATGTCGAGCGACAGCGACGAGGACGAGCTACTCCAGAGGGCCCTGAAGGAGCAATCCCAGCGCGACACCAACTACCGGAAACCCTCCGCCGACTCCCGTAAACCCGTCGTGAATTTCGTCCAGCCTCCCAAGACGACGGCAGCCGCTCATAAACCGTCCAGATCGCAGGTCAAGAAGGACGACGATGACGAGGAGTCCGACGTGGAGATGCTCAGCATCTCCAGTGGAGACGAGGAGGTCACTACAGATCGAGGAGGAGCGCCGCCGAGAGCTAGGCCCAGAGGACGGAGAGAAGACGACGCTTGGGACGGCGACGAGCCTAATTGTTGGAAGCGAGTTGATGAGTCCGAGGTTGGACTCACTGATTCATTTTTCATGCTTTTTCATTCTTGGTTTAAACGTGTGAATTATTTGGAAATTATTTTAACATACATAAATTTAAGATTGGTTTCAATTATTCATGGAATTTTGTTGGATTAAAGTGTTTATGAGTTAAATATTAGACTTAAACTTGAATAGGAACTCTTTTAGACGTTAAAGAGCATATTAATTAGATATAGTAGTTAGTTCTGTTCTAGTCTAGATTACATTCTGACAATTAAACACAACTGAAAGTATCATGGGGAGTTCAATGTTGTCTTCAAAACCTGTTATTTGTTTTACAAATCTAGAAAAGAAAGAAATAAGAAAAAACGTGATTGGTGTTGTATTTAGAAGAGGATTCAGAAAGCTCAAAATTCTTTTTTTTTTTTTAATAAAAAAAAATAGCCTTGAATCCGAAAATGAAGTAAAGATATGTTTGAAAAAGAATTTAGGTAACACACAAGACTTTCTTCCGCACCTCCAAAATTCTAGCACCACCAAATGCATTTGGCGTTGTCTTTTGTTCTCATAATAATTTTTTGAAAAATGATCCTTGAAATATTCTCAAATCTTGAAAATATCAAATTCATTTGGTATTTAATGTGACAAATTCAATTTTCAAGAACAAATTTGTAACATGGTACCAAACAAATCCTTAATGGTTTTAATCGCCTATGAGAACTCAATAATGGGAGGCCCTGATTATGTACTCACGTAGTTTGTTTTGCCATTTATGGTCTTAGGAATTTTGGTCTTGCTCATTAAAAAAGGTTTTATTTTTCTTAAAGCTTTCTCGCCGGGTTCGTGAGATGCGAGAGACAAGAACAGCACCAGTGGCTCAAAAGTTTGAGCGGAAGGCAACAGCTATTGGTAGAAAGGGGCTTAACAATTTGCAGTCTTTTCCACGTGGTATGGAATGTATTGATCCACTAGGATTGGGGTAAATATTCTCTTCTGACATGGTCTTAATTGCAAACTCATAGTTTCTTCTTACCCAAGTGGGTCCGTGACTAATTCTAATCTGTACTTGGCATGGCTTATAATATTCTTGTAGCTTATAATTCTTGGGAAACATAGTTGTTTATGGACTCCGCTGCTTGATGGCTGCTTTTGGTGTTTTCATCTTCGTTTTAAAAAAAAATTAGTTTCAAGTTATATGGTTGTTAAATCTGGCAGTTGCTTTCCATTTTATTTATTATTTATGTTTTTTGATAGGAACAAAAAACTTTATTTAAAGAGAAAGTAAGCAAGTATAAAGGTGAAGCAATAGTTCACCAAAACAAAGAAACTGAGCAAATCAAAGATACAAGAAATTCAATCAATTAACTACAACCTTACAATCTAGCATGACGATTGGAGCTTTCAATTCATGAAGGGATAACTTATTTTGATATACTGTTAGTAATCCTTGAGTTTAGATTTTAGAAAGAAAAGAGGAAGAAATATATTCTGTTAGTAATCTAGTTCAACTATGATGCAGTACTAGTTTGTTTTATTGTTCTCCAACTTATCTGCTAACTTTTGTTTATTATCTCCTGACAGGATTATAGATAACAGGTCATTGAGATTGATCACTGAGACATCAGGAAACTCTCCAAAATCTGACAAAGATTATCCGGATAGTGCTCTTCGTGGTATCCTATCTTCTTCTTTATTTATCATGTTTAGTCAATTTGGTGCAAAATAAAGTCCAGGGCGTCTTTTGTGTTGTTTGCATATAATGTTATTGTTTTTTAAAATTAGTATTCTTTGAAATGGATCATTGGACCTTGTGGTCTTCCTCCCAAAATTGAAAATACTGTTCGCTTCAGAAAACCCCTCAAATTAGATCCTCCCAAATATAAAATATTGAACTGAACCAAATATTAAAACGTAATCGACGTCTGTTAAAAATATATATTAATTTTTATCTATTAAATATGCTATCAGATATTCCTAGGTTACTTTTCCTTTACAATCAGAAGAGTTGTGTGGTTTATGAAAGAGATTGTGTTGTTGAAGTGGGTGGTTTGTGAACATGTGGCTGCAGGTATTTGCATTTGCAGTGGTACTTTCACTTATGTGTGGGTTTTGAGATGCAGTGGAATTGGGTAAGGCCAAAGGTAGTGGTGCTTTCTATTGATAATCAAGCACATAATATGTTGAAGACCTAGGTATAGATCCAACAATAAACCCTAACTTGCACCACAATTAACTCACACACACGATAGATTTGAGTTAGATCATTTTAATTAGGGATCACCAACTCTTTAGAACGCGGGTTAATTAGCCCTTGCCCTAGCGCAAGCGATTCTTGAGTGCGAAATCCCAAGAAAAGCCGAATAATCTAGCACTAGGTTATTAGCCTAAGAACTAGCCCAAGCTTAGAAAAGCCGAAAATAGAGAATTCTCTCAATTTTATTGATAACTGAATAATAATACAAACTAATGAAAAGACCCTATTTATACTAACTAAATCCTAATAATGAAAGTACTAGGAAATAAAGTTTAATTCTAAATCCTAATAATGGAAGGACTAGGAAATAGAGTTTAATTCTAAATCCTAATAATGGAAGGACTAGGAAATAGAGTTTAATTCTAAAAGGAAACAATATCAAATAAGATAGGAAACAAATAACCAAAAAAGAATAGGAAACTAAATCTGTGCCCAAATAGGACTATGGTTGCTTTTCCTCCAGCCACTTAATTTCTTCTTCCGCAAGACTTGTGTCTTGGCTCGCAAGTCTCCTAGATCTTCTTAGGGTCTCAACATTCCCCCTTCCTTCAAGAATACCCTTGTCCTCAAGGGTATGATCTAGAAATTGTTCCATCATCTCATCTTAATTCTCCCAAGTAGCCTCTTTCATAGGATCCCCGCGCCATTGAACCAGAACTTGCCACACCTTGGACCTCGCACGTCTTTTCTTCCATTTGCGATACGTCAATACTGCAGATGGTTGAAGCATCACCTTACCCTCTGAATCAAAAGTTGGCAAGTCACTCGAAATCAAGCTAGTGTACCCCACTTTCTTCTTATTACCCTCCTCAGCAGAATCTTCAGCCGCCCTTAAAACGGTGAAGCACTGGGCTCCTCTTTTACATAGTTGCTCCATCAGGTAAGCCTCACACTGCTTAATATCTTTGGTGGATAAGGCTATCCACTTTTTCTGCTTGCTACCCAATTTAAATCTCATCGTCATGGTCCCGAAATCTGTAGTTACTGTGCCGATACTCCGCAACCACGCATTACCCAGAACCACATCAACTCCGACTAAGGACAGTACATGTAAGTCTGCCACAATTCGTACCCCTTGCATGTTCATCTTGACCTCTCGGATCACCTCCTCACATTTTAGCTTATCCCCATTGGCTACCCTTACCTCAAATGGCTCTATGGCTACCCCTTGTAGTCCGATCTTCTTGATGATATCAGCTTTTATAAAATTATAAGAGGAACCGGAATCCACAAGTAACGATACCTCAAACTTGCCAACCCACGCCATAAGCCTCATGGTAGATGGAGTGGAAGCTTCTGTGATGGCATCAAGCGACACCTCAGCCTCCCTGACTTTAGTGACCCTTTCGATCACTCTCAACTCCCCATCATCGTCGGATTCACTTTCCCTTTCATCGCCATAAGCATCAGAGTCACTCGAATCTAGTACAAAATAAATCTTACCATTCTTGCATTTGTGATCTCTGCCCCATTTATCGCTACATTTGAAGCATAAGCCCTTTTTTATTCTTTCCTGCACTTCCTCCCGTGATGGCTTCCTCACATCTCCGCCCTCCTTCTTGAACATGTCTCCATCAGCCTCCTTCTCTGTACAGACTATTTTTTGGTGCCCCGGTGCAGAAAACTTACTGCCATTACTTTCTTTAGATGGTTTCCGATCCGCATAATGGCTATCACCTAAAACCTCAGCGATCTTCATTGCTTCCACTAACCTGTTGGGCTACTTCAACTTGACCTCCCTCGCCAACCATGGTTTTAACCCTTCTATGAATGTGCCCACCAATGTTTCTTCGGACCACCCTCACACCATAGTCTGCAGTCGACGGAACTCCTCAATATAAGACTGCACTCTTCCGTCTTGTTTAAGTTTGGCCAAACGACCATGATGATTGACTACTGGTGATGGTCCCCATTGAGCCATGAACTCCCTTTCAAAAGCCGTCCATCCCATTCTCCTACCATCCTGCTCATATTGCGCCCTAATCCACCTCCACCAACTATTGGCTTTACCATCAAGGTAGATGCAAGCCGTGGAAACCTGATCTTCCCCAATCACATCATAGACCTGAAAATAGTGCTCCACTTTATCTAGCCACTCATGCGGATCACCACCATTAAAATGCGGAAAATCTACCTTCGGTTTCCTGGATCCCCGACTGTTATGCCTTTCTCGCCGCCTTTAACCATCAAACTCGGTGTCACGCCTCGGCAGTCCCCTTTGTCGCTCATAAACGGGCATACGGTCACGAGTTCTCCGGTCAAATCTTTGATCTTCCTCGTCGAAACCATCACCCAATTCCGTTTCTGAATCCCTATCATGCAACCATTGTTCGGCCACTAATGGCCCCCGTTCTACACGCCCACCTAACCTCACACCACGGTTTTCCTCGTCAACCTCAGAAAATCTAGCGACATATCTGGAGCCTTGTGATTGTTATTCTTTCCCATGAGTCCGTCTGTTTATCAGTTCTCTTTCCTTGATCTCAGCCAGCCTTCGTTCAATCCGCTCTAGTGAATGTGTGAAGGTCGCGGTCAATGCTGCTATAGATTCGGACATCCATTCTTGCTTCTCTTCTATGGCTTCAAACCGTTGTTTGTTGCACTGCGACCCGCTTCCTGCCTCATCTCTAGCTGCCATGGCTATTCAGACAATTTCTTTCTTTTTTTTTTTTTTAGCCGCTGACTGACTCCCTGAAGAACCCTAAATTGTCCGAATAGCCATGGCAGCTAGAGATGAGGTAGGAAGCGGGTCGCAGTCCAATGAAAGCACCAAATTGTTGAGGACCTAGGTATAGATCCAACAACAAACCCTAACTTGCACCACAATTAACTCACACACGATAGATGTGAGTTAGATCACCTTAATTAGGGATCACCCACTCTCTAGAACGCGGGTTAATTAGCCCTTGCCCTAGCCCAAGCGATTCTTGAGTGCGAAATTCCAAGAAAAGTCGAATAATCTAGCACTAGGTTATTAGTCTAAGAACTAGCCCAAGCTTAGAAAAGCCGAAAATAGAGAATTCTCTCAATTTTATTGATAACTGAATAATAATACAAACGAATGAAGAGACCCTATTTATACTAACTAAATCCTAATAATGGAAGGACTTGGAAATAGAGTTTAATTCTAAATCCTAATAATGGAAGGACTAGGAAATAGAGTTTAATTCTAAAAGGAAACAATATCAAATAAGATAGGAAACAAATAACCAAAAAAGAATAGGAAACTAAATCTGTGCCCAAATAGGACTATGGTTGCTTTTCCTCCAGCCACTTAATTTCTTCTTCCGCAAGACTTGTATCTTGGCTCGCAAGTCTCCTAGTTCTTCTTAGGGTCTCAACATAATATAATCTAAAGGGAACAAGCCCGGAACCAATAGAAATCAATTGTTCAGTCATGTGTATGTTGTGCAAAATGGATATACCATCATCTTACTAATCTGATTGATCATAGCAAGTGTAGCCTCCTTCATTGAATCGGGTTCGAAAGGGCTGTCCAGCCTTCATATGGGAAGGCTAGGTTTAGAATCCTCTATGGACTGAATCAGTTTAATGATTTCTTCTCTCATTTGAACTAAGCTGGCCCTGAACTAAATTTTTAGTTCACTTTGTTCCCCCTTTAATGTTGGTCCTGTTACCCTAGACCACAGTGAATTGTTACTTCTCTTAACATGTGGGGTGTTGCATATATGCCATGTTCATAGAAAACCTCTTTAATTTGAAAAAATTAATTCCACTTGAGGGTTTTTATGTGTTTAATGGATATTGACCTTTTGATAAGTCTGAGGCACTCATTCCGCAGCATGAATAATGATAAGGGAAACACTTTCACAAGAAGGATGTGTTGCTTTGAAGACTGAGTTTGGGGACAAACTAATGTACTTGATTTTTTGACGATATTCTGATGGAGATTATGAGATTAACTGATGTTGAGGTTACTTAAACAAGGATAAACTTTTGAATCTATGACAAAGGGGTTTGTTCCTAAAAAACAAATTTATCAGTGAATCAACATTTTTCTTTAAAACTGAAAATAACAAATAACAAGCTTACTTATAATAGAATATTCTTAATCCTTCACAAATAAGACATTCCTAAAAGATAAAATCTTATCTAAGCAACTACAATAAATCCTCTAAGCATACAAAAATGAATGGGGAAAATAAATATCAATGAAAAAGGAAAATATATCTACATGAAATCTTTCCTGATCTAATTTTTATCCAACATCACTAGCCTTTTTACTAAAACTAGTAGTTGTAAAGAGTGGGGACTTTGTCTATGGTTCTTGTGTACACATGATGAAGGTACATCATTGCTTTTATTGTTATTGTTTATAAGATAGTTTGGCTTATAAAACATAAGATATATGATTATTTACAGGGCAACTATTTCTTTTATTTGACTAGTTTTATTCTTGGTGCCACTGCATTTTGTTTGTTTATCTTTGTATTAGTTGTGATGTTGCTTTTTTATGCCCTTTATATTATTTATCTCCTTTTTATGACATTTTGGTTAATACATATGTCTGTTGCAGCATGTTCGCGTTTTCTTGAATTCACTAATATTATCTATTGAATATTTGGGAATTCGTCCTTGGCGCAGCAGTGGATGTTAATTGTTGGAGTTAATATGTATTTGTGATGATAATTGGATTAATTTTATTATATATGAATTTATGCAGAGAAGTTGATGTATTTATCTGAAAAATTTGACGCTAAGCTGTTTCTATCTCGAGTACACCAAGACACTAGTTCAGCAGATTTGGAGGCTGGTGCTCTTGGTCTGAAAACTGATCTGAAAGGACGTACTCAGCAGAGGAAACAATTGGTTAAAGACAATTTTGATTGCTTTGTCTCTTGCAAAACTACAATTGATGGTATGTAAGCATCTCATCGCATTGGGAATACTGATGTTATTTATAACTATAGAAAGCTAACTGAGGCTTTTTGGATTAAAACCTAGTCTGTTTTTCTTATGGTTTTTGTTGTCTATAGCTTATAAATTACAGCTGTTGGAATGAGTCCATGTTTACTGGTTTTTATGTAAATTTGATGCTTGTGCAGATATTGAGTCAAAATTGAAACGGATTGAAGATGATCCTGAAGGTTCAGGGACTTCTCACTTGTTCAATCTGATGCAAGGAGTTAATTCCCGGGCTAGTCTTGCTTTTGAACCTTTATTTGAGAGACAGGTTGGCAAGACATAAATTTTAGATTTCTTGGAAATTCACACGTCTGGAATAACCTAATCACGGTTTTATTTCTTGATTAAATGTATTGTAGGCGCAAACGGAGAAGATAAGGTCTGTCCAAGGAATGCTTCAGAGGTTCAGAACGTTGTTTAATTTGCCTAGTACAATTCGTGGGAGTATTAGCAAGGGTGAATATGACCTGGCAGTTAGGGAATACAAGAAGGCTAAGTCAATTGCATTGCCCTCTCATGTATGCTAGAGATCTAACTTTATGTCATATTGTTCTACTGAATTGCCCTTATAGTTTTAAGTATTGACTGATCAGTTGCTTGCACATATATAATTTGATAATTTTATTGAAACATTGTAAGCATGTCTGTTTACGTTGTTTACATATTTTATTTATGCAGATTAATTTTGATCAATGTACGATCTACTAAATTAGTTTTCCTCTATGTCATTTTTTCATTGTGAAAGTATCTTTCCTGATATATGCTATTGAAGATGATTTGTGTCTATGTTTATCATTGATAAACTTGTTATTTGATCTTTTGGTGGAATAAATGTGAGCATGAACCCACATCAGAGGTGGGTTCTCTTTTTTGTTTTCTGTTACTGAAAATAGAGAAGCCTTGATGATTCATAATACAGCATCAGACTTAAACTCTCTGCTTATGTTTCTAACTTTTGAAGTTTAATTCTCTTGGGGATTCTGCCTAGACTACCACTCCATTGGTTGATATGCTGCCTTCGGCTTGTTATTGAGATTTTTAGGTTGTAGGTAGCTTCTTCTAGCGATGGTCAACAAGGTGAAATTTTTTTATATGACGTTTCTTTCCAAGAGGGTGGATCAAGGAGTTGTTCTTCTAAGCCTCAATTATACTACTCCATGCCTCTGCTATAATAATTTACATTTAATTATATTTTATGTTGAGGACCTAGATCTAGATCCAACAACAAACCCTAACTTGCGAAGCAAGTAACGCACACGATAGATTTTGAATTAGGTCACTTATTTAGGAATTCCCAATTCTCTAGAACGCAGGTTATTTAGCCTTTGCCCTAGCCCAAGCCAATCCTAAGTATAATGCTCAAGAAAAGCCGAAATAATGTCTATGGTTGTTTAGCCAAAAGACAGAGAAAACTGAATAGTAATTTGATAAATTTGATAACTTACAACCCTAATGATAATAAGCTATATATAGGAGATAGAATCCTCCTAATAAAAGGAATAGGAAAACAAAATACTAAAAGAAATAAAACTCCTAAAACAAATAGTAATTAAACTAAACTAGAATAGGAAATTAAGATAACGTGAAAAGCCTAAAAAATAGGAAATAAAATAGGAAACTGAGATGGACACGAACTGTTCACTATTCACGTTACTGTTCACGTCACGTTTCAGTCTATCGCTTCTCCTAACACAGTCTTCATCAATCCCCCCCTCTTCAAGTATGCCCTTGCCCACAAGGGAAAATTCTGGGAACTTTGAAACCATGTCATCATAATCTTCCCAAGTCGCCTCATCCCTGGGAAGGCCCTTCCATTTTATTAACACCTGCCAAACCTTTTCTTTTGGACGGTTGCGTTGCCAATGCCTATATTGTAGCGCCTTTTTCGGCTTCAGCACCATTCTTCCTTCGTTATCGAATGACGGCAAATCCTCCGCATTCAATTTTGGGCTCCCTACCTTTTTCTTCAACGATGAAACATGAAAAATTGGATGTAGTCGTGAGTGTAGTGGTAACTCCAATCGGTATGCGACTTCTCCAACGCGCTCTAGCACTTTAAAAGGCCCATAGTACCGCTGTGACAACTTCACATTGAACTTCTTCTTCAAGGACTTCTGCCGATATGGTTGAAGCGTGAGATACACCAAGTCACCTGGTTCAAATGACGCGTCCCTACGGTTTTGGTCATAGTACTTCTTCATACTTGCTTGAGCTCTCTCCAATTCTTTTTTTTAGTTTGGCCATAATTTCGTCTCGAGTTATCAACTCTCTCTCTACTTCATCATTGGCCGTCGTTCCAATCTCATAAGTGCTCAGCCTTGGTGGTGTCCTGCCATAAATTACCTCGTAGGGACTCATGTTGATTGTAGCATGGTGAGTTGTGTTGTACCAATATTCTGCCCATGGAATGTAGTCCTTCCAAGTTGCTTGCCTATGGTGGCAGTAATACCTCAGATATTGCTCTAGAGTACGGTTCACCACTTCTATCTGTCCATCGGTCTGCGGATGATAGGATGAACTTGCCTTAAGGTTGGTACCCTGCAGTTTAAATAACTCTTTCCAAAAAGAACTCATGAACAATTGTCCCCTGTTAGTAACAATGGTTCGAGGGAAACCGTGGAGTTTAACCACATTATCAATGAAAGATTTAGCTACACTACTAGCTGTAAAAGGATACTTTAATGGAATGAAGTGAGCACCCTTACTTAACCTGTCCACCATCACCAAAATTGCCTCGAATCCCCTGCTACTTGGCAGCCCCTCGACGAAGTCCATAGTCAAATCTTCCCAAATCCTCTCAGGAATGGGTAGAGGTTGTAGTAGCCCCATTGGTCGCCGTGAGTCATACTTGACCTTTTGACATGTATCACACTCCATTACTTTTTTCTTCACTTCACTCTTGAGCCCTTCCCAGTAGAAAAAGTGTTTGATCTTCATGTATGTCCTCAGCCAACCCGAATGACCACCCTCCTTGCTTTCATGGAAGTGAGTGAGGATCTCATGCCTTAATCCTAGCACATCAGGCACATACAGATAGGATTTATAATGCACCAGACCGTTGTTTATCTTGTATCTCTTGACCCCCTCATCTTTGTTCTCCAGTTTCTGGCAAATCTCTTGGGTCTTGGCATCCATCTTCACGGCCTCACGGATTTTATCCCATATTTTCCACTCTGCCCCACTCAATGCTGCTAGCCCTGGGCTTTCTTCCTCATACACCGTCCACATCATTGGACTACGTTCTTTTCGGGAAAGCGCATCAGCTACCTTATTTTCTTTTCCTGGTTGGTAGACAATATCATACTCGAATCCGAGTAGTTTCACCATAAACTTTTGTTGCTTGGGCGTTACTATCTTTTGTTGCAATAGATGTCTCAACGCCTGTTGATCGGTAACAATGGTGAACTTTCTCCCCATCAGGTATGGCCTCCACACTTTCACCGCATGGATCACTGCTAGCATTTCTCGAGCATAAGTACTCCAAGCTTTTTTCATAGGCCTCAAAGCTTGAGATATGAAAGCCAGGGGTCTTTTGTCTTGCACCAAAACTGCTCCTATACCTTCCCCACTAGCGTCGGTGTAAACCTCAAAGGTTTTGTTGAAGTCAAGCAATGCTAGCACGGGCGTCTGTGTCATTGCTCTCTTCAAGTTCTCAAAAGCAAGCTTGGCTTCATCGATCCACTCAAAGTTGTCTTTTTTCAGCATGTTGGTCAATAGCCTAGTTATCAACCCATAGTGTTTGACGAACCTCCTGTAATAACCTGTCAACCCCAGAAACCTTCGCAGTGCTGACACATCTTTTGGTAAGGGCCAATCTACCATGGCTTCTACCTTTCGCGTATCCACCTTCACCCCCTTTTCTGAGATGAAGTGCCCCAGATACTTTAGTTCATCCTTGACGAATTCGCATCTGGACATTTTAATGTAGAACTGATGATGGCCAAGGATCTTCAACACTATCTCTAGGTGAGATAAATGTTCTTCCATCGACTTTGAATAAATTAGAATGTCGTCGAAGAAGACTAGCACAAACCTCCTTAGGTGTGGTCGAAAGATCTCATTCATGGCTGCTTGAAAAGTCGAGGGAGCATTACACAACCCAAATGGCATGACGAGGTACTCATAGAGTCCTGAGTGAGTTCTAAAAGCAGTCTTGTGTACATCCTCCTCTCTCATGCGGATTTGATGATAACCCGCCCTTAGATCGAGCTTTGTGAAGACACTAGCGCCATGTAACTCGTCTAACATCTCATCTACTGTCGGTATAGGGAACCTATCTTTTACCGTAGCTTCATTCAAGGCCCTGTAATCTGTGCAAAATCGCCATGTGCCATATTTCTTCCTGACCAATAACACTGGTGATGAAAATGGACTTGTACTCTGTTTAATCAGCCCACTTTTTAGCATTTCCCCCACTTGCTTCTCTATCTCGCTTTTCTAGAAGTAAGCGTACCTGTATGGGGGCACATTGACAGGCTTTGACTCATCCTTTAGGGTAATGCGATGGTCAAAGTGTCTCGCCGGTGGTAAAGTCGTCGGCACCTCCAGGACCCGCAGGTGGCGGGCTAATAAACTGCGGACTTCTTCAGGTAGTCCCAGCATCTCTTCCTCCATAACCTCTAACTGCTCAGATTTGTTTCCCGTTGCTTGGCCATCGTTAGTATTGATGATGGCAAAACATTGGGCAACCCCTTTGCAAAGTCGCTCCATTACGTGCGCCTCACAATGCTTGATTTCTTTGGTTGAGGTTGCGGTCCAGGACCTCTTTTTGCCTCCCAACTTGAACTTCATGGTCATAGACTCGTAGCTGGTCACTACTTCCCCGATACTCTTCAACCATGCGTTCCCCAAGACCACATCTAGCCCTGCAAGTGCCAAAACATGTAGCTCGGCCACTAGTCGCACGCCCTGCACATTCATCTTTACATTTTGATGTACCTAAACGCATTTTAATCGTTCGCCGTTGGCTACTCTCACATCAAATGCTTCTATGGTTGTACCTTTCATCCCTAGTTTCTTCATGATATTCATGTTAATGAAATTGTGAGATGATCCGGAATCAACTAGTAAGGAAACCTCAGAACTCCCTATCCATGCCATTAGCCTCATAGTCGATGATCTTGGAGTCCCCGAGATTGCATTGAGAGACAACTCTGCCATTTCCTTTTCTTCACTTGACTTGGCTACCCTTAGCTCCCCTTCGTCACTAGATGTTTCATCTTCCTTTTCAGTTTCAGACTCTGACTCGTCTGAACTTATAACCATGAAAAGCTTGCCATTTCTACATTGGTGACCCTTCACCCATTTTTCCCTGCATTTGAAATATAACCCCTTTTTGATGTAGTCTTGTACCTCTTCTTGGGATAGTTTTTTCATCTCATTGGATCTGGTCTTTGAACTGCTTCCTTCCTCGGCATTGCCTTTTCAAGAATTCCCGGGTTGCAAGGATTTGGAGAATTTGCTCCCTGTGTTTTCTTTGTAAGACCTCCTCTCACCGGGTCCCTCCTCCAAAATCTCTGCCATCCGCATTGCTTCTCGAAGAGTTGTTGGCTGTTTCAGTTTCACCTCTTTAGCTAACCCCGGTTTTAGGCCCTCCGTGAACATCCCAATTAAGTGAGTTTCTGTCCAGTCCCTGGTCATGGTCTGCAAACGCCTAAACTCATTAATATAATTCTGCACTTTACCTTCTTGGCGGAGTTTTGCAAGTTGCCTATGGTGATCGGTTACCGGTGATGGCCCCATTGATCTAGAAATTCTTGTTCGAAGGCTGTCCACCCCAATCTCTGTCGATCATGTTCATACTGGTCCTTCAACCATCTCCACCAACTATTAGCCTGCCCATCAAGATACATGCTCGCAATGTCTACTTTGTCTGGCCGGCTAATCTCATATACTCGGAAGTAACGGTTGGCTTTCTCCAACCACTCGTATGGGTCCCCTCCACTAAAGTGTGGAAATTCGATCTTTGGTTTCCTTGGCCCTTGGTGCCCTCGCCGGCCAGCCTCATAGTCATTATCTTCAAACTGTCGATTTCTGGGTCTCTCCTGGTTTGGGTTTCCTCTGTAGTTCCTTTGGTTGTCCCTTCGGATTTTGTCTTCACTACTCGACCCATCCCTTTCGGGTCCCCTACCGACCCCAGGCCTCTGCCTCCTTTGATTTGGTTCGATCCACCTTTCGGCTACCCGGTCTCCTCGTTCCACTCGTCCTCCATGTCTATAATGAGTCGGAGGTCTATCTCTTTGATTGCCTCTATCGTCCGACTCATATAATGGATTAGCCTGTGGTGGCCTTTCCCCATGAGTTCGTCTGTCTCCTTGTATAACTTCTTCTTCAACCCTTGGATCAACTCCTCTTGTCGGATGGATTATCTCTAACCTGGCTAGCATAAGTCCCACGGTTGTAGATAGCCTGGTCAATTCCGTTCGCACGTCCCTTATGTCGGTCTCAATGGCTTCAAAGCAGACTCTGTTGGGTTGATTGGACGTTGATGATTGATCATTCTCGCTGGTTGGCATCTTGATCATTCTCTCAATGAAAGCACCAAATTGTTGAGGACCTAGATCTAGATCCAACAACAAACCTTAATTTGCGAAGCAAGTAACGCACGCACACGATAGATTTTGAATTAGGTCACCTTATTTAGGGATTCCCAATTCTCTAGAACGCAGGTTATTTAGCCTTTGCCCTAGCGCAAGCCAATCCTAAGTATAATGCTCAAGAAAAGCCGAAATAATGTCTATGGTTGTTTAGCCAAAAGACAGAGAAAACTGAATAGTAATTTGATAAATCTGATAAGTTACAACCCTAATGATAATAAGCTATATATAGGAGATAGAATCCTCCTAATAAAAGGAATAGGAAAACAAAATACTAAAAGAAATAAAACTCCTAAAACAAATAGTAATTAAACTAAACTAAAATAGGAAATTAAGATAACGTGAAAAGCCTAAAAAATAGGAAATAAAATAGGAAATTGAGATGGACACGAACTGTTCACTATTCACGTTACTGTTCACGTCACGTTTCAGTCTCTCGCTTCTCCTAACATGGTCTTCATCAATTTATCACAATTTCACTTATATACACAACTTATAATCGGTAGTGTCTTAGGGTGTCGAACACAGCTATGGCCTCACGATTACCCTTTCCGTGTTATTTTACAGTTTGCCTAGACCACAGCTCCATTGATGGGGTCTGATGCCTTCAAGCTCTGTTGGATATCATTTTATTTTTCATTATATTATTTTCTTGGATGGGGGAAGGGTGTAAATTGTTCATGAAACTTGTGACAATGGTCATTGCACCCCAATTTTGGTGATGAAGGATGTGGTAGTTTTGTGGGAAGTTGCAGGGAAAATTATAAGCATGCTGGTGATTTAATGGTGAATTTGGATTTAATTTAGTAAACATTTGGCTCAATTTGAGTGATTTGCCTCATAAACTTGCCAACTCTAGCTGGATTGGACTTTGTTGTGTATCATCTTATATTATATTTCTTTCAGTCTAAACCTTTATGTGATGCGTCTTTGTCCCTAAGGACTATTGATTCTTTTGCTCATTTATTAGTGCAATTCTGCAGTGTAGGATTTTCTTAATTACCACAGACAATCTCATCCTATCTTGGCTTGTATACACCAAGTTTAAAGGACATTTTTAAAGCTTTATTGATGTACTATGATTTGGACTAGAAAATTAGGCTATGTTTGGAAGAGCTTTTTCCAAATAGAGCTTTCAATAGTAGATCTTTTAGAAGTAGAACTTTTTCGAGTAGAGCTTTTAAAAAAAAGTTATTGATCATTTGGTTATTTAATTTTGAAAAAGTTTTTATATAATTACTTTATTAAAAAGGACGTATAAGAATTATAGTTGAATAAGTTTTGTAAGGTTTTTATTTGGAAAGAGTAATGTACCTAATAAAATATAATGAGGATACTTTTGACATTTTAAAGTTTTTAAAAAAGCTCAAAAAGAGCTTCTTGGAAAACCTAAAATTTGAGGTTCTCCTAATGGACGTAAAACAACTTTTTTTAATCGTCCATAAGCTCTACTGGAATGACAACCAAATGGCACACAAAACTTGAAAAGAGCTTTTTGCATGAAAAAGCTCTTCTAGCCAGTAGAAAAGTTTTTCCAAATGTACACTTAATTTATATAGATAGATAGAAGTTGGATTTTTTTTTTGGGTAGGAAAATTGAGAAATTATATTATTGAAGGTATTCACACATACAAAATATGGATTTTATAATTTGTAGCCTCCATAGTTTCTATGGCTGAGTGTGTATATGTGTGTGTGTGTGTGTGTATATACACACATATATAGTCAGTCTCTAGTGAGAAATCCTATGAATTTCAATGAATTTTGATGATTTTTTTTAATGGATGATAAACAAAAACTGAATTGGTTGTTTTTTTCCCCCTCCCTTAACAAGTTATTTTTATTTTTAATATTTTGTTTTGAAATGGAAGTTTGATTTCTTCTCAGTTAGTCACATATATTCCCATTTGACTGAATTATGCACCAATCAGAAAATGGTCCAATGTGCTGGTCCTTGAGCCTTGTCTCAATTCTCAAGTAGTAATCTGAGGTAGTTTTGCATTAGCTGAAGCTTGAAACTCACTAATAAAATGGCCATGTATTATTACAATTTCACCTAAGATAATTAATTTCTTATTGTAATTTTTTTTCACACTTTTTTAATGTGCGTTAAATCATGTCCAGATATGGTAGAATGTTTCATTTTTGTTTGTCCAATATGGTTTTATATTTTGTACTTGTGTTATTTAATGTTATAATTTAAGGACTTTCAGAAGTAGCCAAGTTTACCCAAGCATTTTTTCATAGAGTAGTCACGTTCTATGGATTGCCTGAATCTCACTGTTGCTGAATTGTTTTCATGACCATGCGTTTTTCCTACCTAAGAAAATATGTTTGTGGTGTCATCTGACTTTCAGGTGAATATTCTAAAACGTGTGCTTGAAGAGGTTGAAAAGGTGATGCAGGAGTTCAAAGCCATGCTTTACAAGTCTATGGAAGATCCGCAGATAGACTTGACAAATGTAAGCTTATATAAACCTTTTTGATATTTACGATTATTTCCTATTATGTTGAACAGGATCTCAAACAAGTGATTTGCTTTTGCTTTCTATTGCTGTTAGGTATGATTACACATTGATACATTTACTACTAATAGATTGTTAATAGATTTTTCAACCAAGAGGTCAGGGGTTCAATAGCCCTTGAGGCCACCTTTCTAGGATAGTTACCAAGATTGTAGGGGTTTGGCAGTAGCCCCCAGTTTAGAACTCGAGGAATAAGAGGAAGGTCAAGGGAGTTCTGGGTATCAAAAACAAAAGAAAGAATGTGTTGAGGACCTAGGTCTAGATCCAACAACAAATCCTAACTTGCACCCCAAAAAACTCACGCACACGATAGATTTGAGTTAGATCACCTTAATTAGGGATTACCAACTCTCTAGAACGCAGGTTAATTAGCCCTTGCCCTAGCCCAAGCGATCCTCGAGCACGAATTCCCAAGAAAAGCCGATTAATCTAGATTTAGGTTATTAACCTTAGAACTAGCCCAAAAAGTTAAAATAGAGAAAGTCTCTCTCAAGTTTATTGATAATCTGAATAATGATTACAAACTAATGAAAAACAATTATTTATACTAGGTAGAATTCTAATAACAAAAGAATAGGAAAAGAATAATAAGTCCTAAAAGATAAAAGGAAATAACAGTTATTAAAATAGGAAACAAACATCAAATAAAACTCCTACTTGAAAGCATGAAAACTGGCCAAAGAGTCGCCTGCTTTTGGGTACCACCACGCGGTCGCGGCACTCACTGCCAATTTGTGGAATTTTTATTCTACACAGGGTCGCTTGCTCCAGTGGGTAGCGCGACTAGTTGTCGCGACCGCGAGTCACGACAGTAGGTCGCGGTACTCACTGGTTCGGCCTCCATATTTCCTTCCTTCAGCAGCTCCAGCTGATTGTTCTTTTCTCTCACTCTATTCCTTGTGGACCTCCTGACAAGGTTCTCATCAGAATGTTAATAGATTTGAATCAACAAGTTTAAACTGGAAAGAAACAAGGAAAAAAGAGGAGAATAATTGGCTTTAGTCGACAAATATCCTAATAAAGACTAGAAAAAAATAGGCCTTCTTCATTTTTGGATTGGTATGAATTTTTGACAAATGCAACTCCTATGATTTTTGAAGGAGTTCTTGTCCAAAGAAAAAACAAGCCTTTTTTCTTCTCTTAAATTTAAATTAAATAAAAGAAAAGGAAAAAGAAATTTACAGTTGTAATCAAATACCCTTTGGTTTTCAGGAACTCTGAAGGACATTACTCTTCTTCAACGCTTATTATAATTATTGGGTGTTAGGCCTACAGTCATGTATTTCTTGACATTCATATGCTTGGTGACTAATTTCCAACTCTGAAATTTATGAGATTGGTAAAATACTCAAGGAATATTGCAAATCAAAATTGAACTGATGACTCCTGCATATATTATTCTGTTGCCTAGGTGTTACATAAGTATTGCTTACCTTCCATTACACCAAGGACTCAAATTAGACTGTTGATGAAATGGTTTGATCAAGTGAGGTGATGCACAAGCAATAAGCAGCAGTTTTTAAAACCCACACTCTCAAAATTCTCTCTGTAAATGCATATCTTAACCACCTGTATATCACTTCCATGACTGTTGGGGATAATCTTGGCTATTGATTTTTTTTTTTTTTTTCTGGCTATGGTTTTGTAGCTTGAAAATACAGTGAGGCTGTTGTTGGAGTTGGAACCTGAATCAGATCCCGTATGGCATTATTTAAATGTACAGGTTAGTTGTAGTTATGCTATAATTGAGACGATCTTTACAACTTGATCATATTTTTTATCACTTGAGGATTCTAGTCTCGCTGGTGAGCTCAGTCCTGAGTTGAAGTTATATATTTCTTTAAATGCTGCAGTTACCTCCAAGTAAATGCTCGTATGCCAAAAGAATAAACCACAATTAATGATCTCAAATCTACATTAAAGAGAGAGAGAGCCTATATAATCCCCAACTTTTTTCGTTGGAAACTTTTCTGATATCACTGTCAAAAACTACCTTTTCTGGATTTGAGAGAGAGAGACCTATATAATCCCCAACTTCTTTCTATTGGATTATTCTAATATCAATGTCAAAAGTTACCTTTTCTGAGTTTTCAAGGCTTGCATCTTTGACAGAATCACAGAATCCGAGGCTTGTTTGAGAAGTGCACCTTAGATCATGAAACAAGGATGGAAACATTGCATAATGACATACGTGAAAGAGTTCTGTCCGATGCAAGGTGGCGGCAGATTCAACAAGATTTAAATCAATCTGTATGTGCAACTATTAAAAGTAATCATGTGGATATTGATACGACAAATGCTTACTTTTTCTTAATTGATGAATAAAATGATAACTTATCAGTGCCTTTTAATTATATAATCCTATTTGGTTTTTTTATGATTGTCAGTCAGATGCTGACTACTCTACTGTTGGGAACACCCAACTGCCACTAGATTCACTGCCAGTAGACTTGGCCGGTGAAGAAGTTGATGCTCTCAGAGGAAGATATATCCGAAGGTTAACTGCTGTGCTCATCCATCACATACCAGCCTTCTGGAAAATTGCACTTAATGTTTTCAGTGGGAAATTTGCTAAGGTATTCTAACTACTGGATTTATTCTTGAACATTGACTTAGTTAACAGGGATATTATAGCACCCAAATATAAATTATTTCTGAAAATAGATTTGAAACAGGTGAGCATTCACTTTTGAACTTGTATGGTTTTATACATTGCCAGTTTTGTATTCTGCATCTTATGATCTCTTTACTCTTATGTTAATGCATCTACTACTAAATGAATTGGTTCCACAAGATTGATATGAGTTACCTGTGTAATAATTAATTTGTAGATTGATTGTTGGCATAGGACCTTGGTGTGGTAGAAATATCTAAGTTGCTCATCAACACTTTGGGGCTATTTGTTTTTTGATCTTAAATCTGAATGGGTTTGAAAAAGAATCCATTTAGATGTTTTGTTTGTTTTTAAGTGATCTGAAGTCTGAATTTGTACAAAAAAAATCAGAAATGAAAAGGTTGAAAAACTTGACTTTTATCTTAAGATGAGACAGTTGAATGAATTTTCGCTTCCAAAAACCTTTGAGAATTTCAAAAATTAAAACTATATATTATAAAAAAATTATAATATAATATTTTTAATAGATGAAGGAGTCCATTGGTCTTCAATGATTTTTATTTTAAATAAATATATTTATTTAATTTATATTTTAAATATTATTTAACTTATTTATTTTTTACAATAATAGTTTCAATTTCTAAACATTAGTTATTAAATACAAATTTATAAAACAAACTAATAGTTAAAATGGGCATTTGTGTCTTGTTACACATTTTCAGATGTTTCTATTTAGACATCATAAGTGGAAAACAAACATGTTAAGATATATTGATTCAGACTTCAGGTCTAATTTAGATATATGTTCAGACTTAAGAGAGAAAAACAAATACTACCTTAGTATTTGGCCAATTACAGAAAAATGGACAAATTTTCTTAGAGTGGTGAATTTTCATCATTTCAGAAAGGATTACAGCTTCTGAAGTGCACATAGATGAGGCTACTTTTGTGCTTTGGATCAGGACATGGTAGCTTTTATCAATGAATTCCTAGAAGAATGAAATTTTTACTTGGGAAACGGCGTGTTTGCTTCTTCTTCTTTCTTCTTTTCTTCTTTTTGTTCATCTTTCTTCTTTTCCTTTCTCAAGCCTTTTGACAACAAGATCAAGTTCCTCTGAATTTTTTTTTTTTTTTAATAAAAGGCTTCTAATTGTTGACTGTTGTAACAGTTTGATGTCAACCATGTATTCTATGACTAAGTAGAACACAAAGATTAAGAGAATACACCATGATCTAGTTTCAAGATCATTTAAACTGTTACAACAGTTAAAGGTGACAGAAAAATTATGAAATGTACATTGCAAATACTAATGTCTGCTTGCATGAGGTTTATTTTTTATGAAAATCTCCAGTGCAAATTTCTAAAGTTTTACTTTGCTTGCTTACAAGTTGTCGACCAAAAACATATTCTTGAATCTGTTGTGATTACTTATATAAAGAAGGATATGGCTATTTTCTTATTTTTCAGACAATTTCTTGCCATCATTTTGATTCTGGTATTTTATTCTTTCAGTCTTCCCAAGTTTCAACGGAGTCAAATCTTAATACTTCTACAAATAAAGCTGAGGAAAAAATCGGAGACGGGAGGTATTCAAGCCATTATCTCGATGAAGTTGCTGGAATGATACGCAGTACTATATCTGTGTATGAAGTCAAGGTAAAATGAACTTATACATCTTTGTCTTGAAAGTAGTCTTAGGCTATTGAAGTAGTGGTGGATAAGTTAATTTGGGTGTTTGCTTTTGCATACTACTGGTTTGAAAATGAGTTCTACTGAATTTAGATTTGGGCAGTGATAGAAGGTGTATATTTTCTCATACAATTTGGATACATTATTCTTGTTTTCAACTTGTATTCTCTATTCAATTTATTTTTCTGTTGATAGTGCACTATTAGAAATAGCTTATAATTTTATAAATAATTAATGATTTGAGTTATTTATTTATATTGACCGAAAGGCCTACCTAGATCTGAGATCAGATCTTTCCTGCTCACGGTGTAGTCATCATGTAAACATTCCTTTGTTATTTTGGTTGGCTGTCCACATATAAGTTCTATTTTTTATGCTTTTTCTTTGCTCTTAGGACAGACTGTTTTCATTTTATATATCTTTTCTTTTCCTTTATTATTTTAGTTTTCTGTTTCATATCAAAAGAAAATATGTATGCATTCCTTACATATTTTGGTAAAGGAGCATTGTACGCGCTAAATATAACTTATCATTGCATCTTACCTTGTACTATTGAAAGGTATCATCAGCTGATGTGTGTTGGATAAGTATCAACAGATCCAGATAAGATCATATATATTTCTATTTTTAACTTCTCTTTGTAAAACATTTAATTTTGGTGTACTTATCAAAAAGTATTTGAGAAGTGTATGACTCTCTTGTGAAAGCATTAGCCTGCTTAGGTTTTATGTGTTAGGAAGAATCAACCTGAAAGGTGGGGGTTGTTTCTTCAAAAAAAAATTTGAATATGGACTGGTCCATAGGTCTTTTATTGAAGGCATGGTTAATTGCTTTGTTAGGATCTATTGAATTTATTAACTCTGAGGCTGTTGTCGTATTCAATGCCTTCAATTTATGGTAAACTGCTCTTACAGAGAAAAGTATGGATTTAGCATTTTTTAAGTTCAACTGTATCTATAGGCCAGTGCCTCTATATGTATTATTTAGCTGATTAATTCAGGATGCAGTACTAGAGAGTTTATTGTTGATGCAGGTTATCAACACATTTCGTGATCTTGATGAATCAAATATCCTGCGATCTTACATGAATGATGCCTTAAAGGAAATATCTAAAGCATGCCTAGCTTTTGAAGCAAAAGAGTCTGCCCCTCCTATTGCTGGTATTAAGCTTACTCCAAAGCTTCTGTTTGTTGACTTCTCAAATAATTCTGATTGTTTTGCTTCTTTGCCGTATAGTGATGATACTCAGGACATGAATAATATTTATCATTTTCTGCTTCATCTGACAGTAATGGCACTCAGGGCGCTTCAGGCAGAAATCACGAAGATTTACATATTTAGGCTGTGCTCTTGGATGCAAGGTGCAACAGACGGAATATCAAAAGATGAAACATGGGTCCCAGTATCTATTCTTGAAAGGAATAAATCTCCTTACACTATCTCTTATTTGCCTCTAGCATTTCGCTCTATCATGAAATCAGCGTTGGATCAGATTAATTCGTAAGTCCCTATAGCTGACTGGTACAAGTTCTGTATGATTATTCTGCACTGATAGTCATGAGGTTGGTAATACCTGTCACTCCACATGACTTTTTTAAGACATTAAGTGTAACGTTGTGAGTTACTACTGAGTTCTAGATGGAGGGTCTGCTGGAGATCTAGATTTAGACTAGGGTTTAATTTCTGTTATCGGTATCTTTGGGTTATTAAATTTTTATTTTTGGTTGTATAATATTGTTTGTTTTGGTCATTTAGGAATTAGAGCTTCTCCAATGACTAAGCCATATAAATTGACATTCTATTATTATCCTAAAACATACTTGAAATGGATATGAAATATATAGTTATTTGCTCTCTCTCATTCTGTATCCTCTCTCCTCAAATATTGCTCCTTTCTCCCCATACATTTTTGTCCTCGTTGGCATTAGTTTGGAAGAATGACGTCAAGAGTCATTGACAATGAGAAATGGTAGTGCAGTCTTCGACGCAAATGGGGGTTGCAGTAATCTGCCATGCATGGTGCGCCAAGGTGGCAGGTATATGTAGCGGCATGTGAAGTGGTGCTTGGCGCAGAAACTTATTTTTGGTATTGAAGTGTTTTGATGCCATACGAGGACAAAATTGTAGAGAGAAGAGAACAGACTTAAGAGAGCAAGAATATAGAATTCAAAGAGAGAAAATAGCTTAATATCCTCATATCAATTTCAAGTATGGTCTACGGCAACGATAGAAGGTCTATTATATTGGCCGACTCAAAGAAGAAACCCTAATTCCTAATTTACTAAAAATTACAATACATAAATAAGCATAAATAAAAATATCAAATCTAAAAATAGTAAGACGTAAAAGATAACTAATAAAAGAAATTACACCCAAGATTCTACATTATGTCTACTATAGTTGCAAAGATCTCTAGCAGGTACCTCCATCAGTTCTAGCATTGCTGTATGTCAAGAGTAGAGAGGTTTTACAACCAACATTTTTAGTTAGAAAGGGCGATATAAAGCTTGGTAACTTGCAAAATTGAAGTACCTCAGACCACGAAAATGCAACGGAACAAATGTGTCTTCCCGCACTACCTGGCTAGCAGTGATGGATAAGCTGCCTGCAAGTCAGTAGTGTGTCTAGCTCATGGGACGGTATCTTATTATTCATGAACAGTCTTGAACAAACAGGAATAATATTTGGAGATGGCCATTAATTAGGAAGATAAGTGTATATTATAAGTAATGGATATCATCTGAGGCTGAAAATTTTCTTGGAGAAGTTTGTATTTAGCATTTATTCAATATTCAAAAGTTATCGACAATTAGGAGATAGTATGTTTGGCTGTGGCAAGGAAAATTATTATCAATTATTTTGGAATAGTTGGTATCAGAAAGTCTATTTCTATTTAGAGGAAGTATATTTACTGGTTTTTCCTGCTGGATATTGCCCAATCAGTGGAATCTTATTAAAATAGGCCTTTATATTTCCACACTTACTACTTCTGGATGAAGAATTCTCTTTTCTTTCTATAATCATACTTTTCTATGTTTCAGGATGATCCAGTCTTTAACGAGTGAGGCTAAAAAGTCAGAAGATACGTTTGTGCATCTTCAAGAAATTCAAGAATCTGTTAGACTCTCATTTTTGAATCGTTTCCTGGATTTTGCTGGTATGCTAGACATGTGATTCTTTTATTCTATGTTTGGAAGCACTTTTCAAACATCCCAGCTAATCGTTGATGCTTTCATTGCTTGCACATCAATTAGGTCATTTAGAGCGTATTGCGAGTGAGCTTGCTCAAAACAAGTCAAACAAAGAAAGTATGCATTTACAAAATGGATATTCATCTGAACCACCAGAAGAATTATTGTCTGATCTCCCAGGATGTGTTGTTGATCCACATCAAAGACTCTTGATTGTTTTAAGCAATATTGGGTATTGCAAAGATGAACTTTCTTCTGAGCTGTGCAACAAATACAAACATATTTGGCTGCAATCAAGGTAAGTAGGCAATTCTTTGCCCCTCTTAGGAAACGAATAAGAGAATATCATGGATGCAAAGTGCTATGGTCTTTTGGCAGTAAATTTTCAATATCTGAAACATTTTAAAATTATCGTGTGATATATAAATATATCATCAAAATGTCAAATTTTCAAAATAAATTGATGCGTAAAAATCAAATGATAAAGTCCAAGGATTAGACAACTAGACTACCCATTGCTTTTGCTCATACAGGCTTCTTTTAATACTTATCCAGTTATCCTCAACTTGGATTTATATGGACAGTTGTTTCCATTATAATATTTTTAAAGATCAAAGGTTTTGAATGAAGGAAAATAGGCTTCTTGTTTGATTTTTATGAGGTTATTATCAGTAAGCAAATGAACACTGCAAACAAAGAATGAATGTTGCCTTATGTCAAATGGACATAGTTGGCAAAAATTTTGTCAAACTAAAA
>CM010617.1:9520591-9636048 GCA_003430845.1 Xanthoceras sorbifolium | reverse complement strand
CAAGATATGGAGTTAAATGTTTACCCAATCAGAGTGGAACTTAAAAAATAGTGTACCTTACACACGATTACGCAAGGGAAATAAATTTGCCAGAGCATTCCAACGTTGAGTGTCATAATAACTCATTCCTAGCTATTTGAATAGGCAACCTGTCATGGCAGTGGCACCATGTTAAAAATAACAGGCCAGCTAGTCTCCAGGGAACTTAACCAAACAGATTTTCGATAGCTGGTTTCAAGACATTACCGAAGAGAAATATGCGCCAGATTAGTATAATTACTTGAACTTTGTTTATACCTCAGGAAAAAAGGAAATTATAGAAAATTAATAGATTGGAATGGTTTAGTGTTTATCTGGTCAATCTACTACCCAAAAGCTAGCTTATTAGATTACAAATTCAATTTATATATCAATTGTTCTTAATATGTTGCAATTTTTTTTTTTTAATGTGATTTGGTTTTGCTATAGACATTCCTTTCTCTTTCTTTTGGGGTAGAGTTTGTTTGAGTAGTTGCTTTTTGGCATAGCTGTCTTTTTGTCAAGAGCTTCGTTTTTTTTTTTTTTTTCATTTTCTGTCTGTTAGATCCAGGTCATGACAGAATGTTAGAAATTAATATCTTGGAATGTATATCTATTGGATCAACGTATAACCCGAAAAGCTAGCTTATTAGGTTCCAAGTCCAATTTGCATATTAAACCATTCATCTTATGTTTACTTCATCAATGTGGGAATTCATATATTTTGATGGATCAATGTATTACTCAAAAAGCTAGCTTATTAGGTTCTAAGTCCAATTTGCATATAAACCATTCTTCTTATATTCACTGTATCAATGAAGGATTTTGTTGGCATATGTTATATCCATCCGTAATTATAAGCAAATTGTTTCATTCGAGTAAAGTTAGGTTTATATAAGATATTAGTGATGTTGATTGAGTACTCTCATACCTATTAGTTTTCTGTATTTTAGTGGTATAAATGTTCTAGTTATTCTTCTCTGTTTGAAGACAACTCATTCTTTTTGTTCTTTAAACTTGAAAGGAATTGCAGGTTTATTTTGAGTTTTCTGAATCTTTTGTTGATATCAGCTTTCCTATTATTGGTTCTGAGTTCTTTACAGGAAATTCCTGGATTGTGGATGGCTATTTCATAATATTTTGGATGGATCAATGTATAACCCAAAAAGCTAGCTTATTAGGTTCTAAGTCCAATTTGCATATAAACCATTCTTCTTATATTCACTGTATCAATGTAGGATTTTGTTGTCATATGTTATACTTATATCCATCAGTAATTATAAGCAAATTGTTTCATTCGAGTAAAGTTAGGTTTATATAAGATATTAGTGATGTTGATTGAGTACGCTCATACCTATTAGTTTTCTGTATTTTAGTGGTATAAATGTTCTAGTTGTTATTCTCTGTTTGAAGACAACTCATTCTTTTTTGTTCTTTTAAACTTGAAAGGAATTGCAGGTTTATTTTGAGTTTTTCTGAATCTTTTGTTGATATTCAGCTTTCCTTTTATTGGTTCTGAGTTCTTTACAGGAAATTCCTGAATTGTGGATGGCTTATTTACTTTCGTTGGCTTTCTTCTTAATTTAGTATTATTTTCTATTGCTCTCAATTTTTTTTTCTTTTTTAAATGTGTTACATGATTTTATTTGGTAAACCCTACTTAGCAGCATGGACTATCATCCACCAAAGGTTACGTTTATCATTCCATTTATTGTACTATAGTTTGATACTAAAATACAACATAAATGCGTGAATTCACATTTTTCAAGTCACATGCAAATTTTGCTTTCTATATCATTGTTAATCTATCTTTTGATCCATCTTCATGTTTACTGGTATATTGTATTTTGGGACCTCGTGTATCCATCAATATTTGTATTCAAAATCTCTGTGCTAGTTAGATGGCTCAGATGTCAAACCTGTACAGTCCTAAGCAGTAAGGAATCAGCCTGGGCAGTATCAGCATAGACCTATCTAATTCAATCCTACTTATTAAGTTTATTAGTTACTCTTGTTAGACTTAGGTTGGGTCAAAGCCAGACGAGATGTTTCCTTCTCTAAGAACATGTTAAGTGTAACTATTTATGTACTTCTGAGTAGTGCTATGCGATTTCGTTATATGATAAAATTTCCTGCTCTTAAAAGAGACTCTCTAAGCTCTCTTGCCCTATGCCCTTACCTAGTATTTTATAGTTGTTTAATTATATCAAAGATATTCTTTTCACAAGTCCTGGCCTGTTCAAAGGTGTTGACGGATTGCATTTTGTATTATATCTTTTATGCTTAGAACTTGTGTATCAGTTAGTTTATCTGGTGATGCTTATTTTTACTTAGGGATCAAGAGGACGCTGACATTCAAGATTTAGTGATGTCTTTCACTGGACTTGAAGAGACGGTTCTTGGACAGTATACTTTTGCAAAGGTATAGCTAAAATAAGGGGCCTCGGCTCTAAGCTAAGTTGCGACATACTTTTTTCCGTGCTTTCTCAAGTCCTGACAAAGGCCATTTTGCATCTTCCCCTTAGGCAAATTTGATCAGAACAGCAGCCACGACCTTTTTGTTGGATTCTGGTGTTCAATGGGGAGCAGCACCTGCTGTCAAAGTGAGGAATCGCTGATTTCATGCTTGGTTACTTTCTTCATTTTGAAACTACTTTAAGAAGCATTACGTTCTGCTGAAGTAACTATGAAATACTGATACCTTGCAGGGTGTGCGCGATGCAGCCGTGGAATTGTTGCACACTCTAGTAGCTGTCCACGCAGAGGTATTTCCCATGTATGTTGTGGGGATTATTTGCAATAGTTTTTAGCTCTCGTTGAGTTTTGTATTCCTCATTACAGGTCTTTGCTGGTGCCAAGCCTCTGTTGGACAAGACACTCGGCATTCTTGTGGAAGGTCTGATTGATACATTTCTCAGCCTTTTCAATGAAAACATATCCAAAGATCTCAAGTCGCTTGATGCAAATGGATTTTGCCAGCTCATGCTTGAGGTAATATATGATGTTCTAACTTCCTCTGTGAAGAGGTATCCAACATTTGGTTTCCTTGAATTGCTTCTACTTCCTTTATGCTACAACCACAAGTTTCTGTTCTAATTGTACCTGTTATAATTTTACTTGTTGAGATTCTTTGGAATAACGTATTACGCGTGAATCTCATGGTTGCTAAGTTTAAGATTCAGAACACTTAGAGCTTATAATGTGCATTTGAGTAAATAACTTAGAAGCATTAAATCCTAGTTGGAGAATATTTATTGTTTATAGAATTGTGTTGATTTATCTAAGTAATACAAGTTACTTAAATGATTAATTGTCTTCTGATGTGTTTTTGCAGCTTGAATATTTTGAGACCATATTGAATCCATATTTTACACACGATGCAAGGGAGTCTCTGAAGTCTTTTCAAGGGGTTCTGTTGGAGAAAGCCACTGAGAGCGTCGCTGAGGCTGTAGAGAATCCAGGACATCACCGCCGGCCAACTCGGGGGAGTGAAGATGCTCTTGCAGATGAACGACAGCAAGGAATGACAGTATCTCCAGATGATTTGATTGTAAGAATCTTCATCCTCTTGTGATATCTTCCTATAGCATGCATAGATTGACGATAGGATGAGCGAATTATGACATTTTATATTCTGGTGAACCATTCTATATACAGTCTGAAGAGCGACTTATGTTCTTGATATATGGATATTAGAATATGATATGTATCATATTCTGGATGACCTATATACAGAGTCTTTGAGAAAATATAATGGGATTATTGTATGTCCCTGTAGACAAAAGACACCATCAAATTGTTTCTCTGTCAGATTTGCTTATTTAGCATTAATAACAAACAACGATTTAGTTTCTTTATTGCAAGCATTGTATTGTGTTTCCAGTTCGGTTTTTTAACTAAATACTATGGTTCCGATAATTGTGCAGGCTCTTGCACAGCAGTATAGCTCTGAGTTGCTTCAAGGAGAGCTTGAGAGGACTCGTATTAACACGGCATGCTTTGTGGAGTCTATTCCATTGGATTCTGTGCCAGAATCTGCTAAAGCTGCTTATGCATCCTTCAGAGGTTCAGTGGAATCAGCCAGCAGAAATTACAGAGGTGCCCAAGCATCTCCTAGTTTCCCTCGGCAGAGGCATAGATGATTTAGTTGGTAAAAACAATTTTTGTTTATTTGATTTATCCTGTGTATGTGCAATTGTTGTATTTAGTTTATACATTCAATTGAATTGAACGTCAAAATTCTTTTTATTGTAAATCTTCCTTTTTGATTATAATTAATTTTTCCTTGTGAGTAGAAAGCACGACACTTTTGGATATTTGTGGGATATTCGGTCGGTTTATATCCCAAGACTCAAGAGAGCATGTTGAGAAAGTGCCCTTCTAGATTGTAGCTGTGGATTTATAAAATGATGCCAAGGTTATGATATAATATAATACCATAGTGTGGATTATAAGCAGCATCTCTTTCTAATGCATGTTACTGTTGCTGGTTGTAATTATATGTAATTTCCTTGCAAAGAAAGAATGCTTTTGAACCCATTTATGGTTATATAACGATAGCAAGTTACAGCTTGGCTTAAATTCAAAAACTACAAAAATGAAATAAAATATTTTGAGCAAATTGTAATACAATATCTTGACGTTTGATCATATTATAATGGAATCGTATTTTTTTTAGAAATATAATTAAGTATTTTGAATAATTATCACTAGCTCCCTAATGTATTTGAAAATATTATTTTTTGATCTATTATTATTTTTTTAACTCACATGATTTCTACATTTTTAATAATATATCAATGTAGTTTCTATGACTAAAATTTTGACGGTCAAACCTGATATAAGATATAAATTAACCATCTTATCCACTTTAATGAAATTATTAAATTATAATGACGCTTTTACTCTTTAATTTTTTAATAGCTTTACTTAGATAGTCCAATAAGAAATTGATATATATTGTAAAAATTTATTTTTTTAAAGAAAAATACTTAAAAATAATTAAATAATAAAATAAATATGATAAAATTTATTAAAAATAAATATAAAAATATATTAAAAGTAATATAATTTATTAAAAATAAAATAAAATTTAAGATTAAATACTTATAAAAATTAAAATTTAATAATTTAATACATATATATGACAAATTTATATATATTGCAGTTTTATTATTATATTTTTATTTTTATAATATAATAATAAATATATATATTTAATGTATATATACTATATAATATATTCTAAAATATGTATATATAATATGTTAATATTTTAATTAAATTTTGAGTTTTATATTTAATAAATGATGTTATTTTTAAATTTTTAAAATTTTTATAATTATTTGTAGTTTTTGATGATTTTATAATATTTATTTTTATTTAATCATTTTTAAGTGTATTTTAAAAAATATTTAAGTTTTTATAGCACATATCAATTTTTTATTGGACTATCTAAATATGTAAAACTGTTAAAATATAAAAAGTTAGAGGGTAAAGATTGTCTTACTAATTTAATAAAAAAGGGTACGATAATCAATTTATACTTTATGTTAGGTTTAACCGTTAATATTTTGGTCAGAGAGACTAAATTGATATATTTTAAAAAAAGATAGGGACCATGTGAGTTAAAAAAGTAAAATAAATCGAAAAGCAATAATATATTAAGGAGTAAATTGATAATTATCCGAAATTCTTGTAGTTTAAAAAAAAAGTATAATTTTATTACAATATAATTAATCGTCAGGTATTTCATTACAATTTGTCCAAATATCTTTCATTAATCAATTCCTAGGATCCTATTTTACAGATATGAGCATCTCATTCAACTGCAACTTTCTTGTCTATCTAGGAAATATATAAAACTATTACAGTTAATTCCTCGCGCTTACAATCTTGATGGTGCGATGAGTTAACTTAATCCATATTAATGAGTTAACTTAATGGTATAAATGGAGCATGCACTTGCAATGCATTTTGTAGATAATTTTTAAGTGCAATTATCAACAAATTGCGGAATCATGTGCATTAACGATTATGAAAGTCAACATGTCGCATGCATTCCCATAGCAAAATTTCAACATGATCGTTAATAGTCATACACAAAATGATCTAAATATGAGATATTTCTTAATTGCCTACTAATAATGTTTAGAAGGTCAAACAGTAACAGTAGCAAAACATTCATTACATGTGACAATTTGTGATTTCTTCCCAAAGAGTGCACTCTACACAAAGCTCTCTTGATTAAGCAGTCCTTAGTGGAGGAGAAACCAGTATGACTCCGTCTCCCCTTACGAACAGAAATGGGACAGTCCGCCTTGTTGTCTGGAATGGAAAGCAAGCAAATTAAATAAGGCAATCACCCCAACCAAATAAAATATATGAAACTGTATTTTTCATCCAATCATAATTCATCTTATGTCTATTCTCATTATAGAATAATAGAATGTATATCTTCATTACCTAAATACAATTCTAATATTCTATGCCAAATTCACTTTCTTTTGTTTCCTCAAGGTAGCTAAGGTTCTTATTGGGCTACACCATTTAAACTGAGAATCCACACTCTTGCATTCACTTGAAAGGGAAAGCATCTCTGTTTATCTATTAGAAAATTATGAAACATAGTAAATCGTCCCAAAACTATGTATATTTTTTTTTTATCATTATTAGTTTCAACTTTCAAGTGCCAAAATATGTGCAAATTGTTTTTTGGTAGTAGCTGCAATAAGTGCATTATTTTACATTACAACAAATTGTTTGAAAAATCAGTGCAATCATATATGAACTTAGAATGTTTTCCTCTTAAATGAAACAGCTAAAACACAACCTCATAAGATAATCTGTCTTTGATGAGCTTAGCACGTCCCAACTCTTGATTAGTGAACAGGCAGTTTTGTCCATATCTAAGCAAGTATGTTTTCCGACAGGTAAGAGTGACTGTTGACCGAAAATGCTATAACTAAGACATACTTAAGGCTGAAACCTTTATGCATAATTCAATAATACAACCCACTGTTTCCATTTCCATATACAGCTTTAAAAGCAGAAGATACTACTACAATTTGAAATTCATGGAAAGCATTGAAGATTATAACATACCCGAACAATCTCTTCATAGGTTTCATCATCAATCTCTACAGTAGTAACGACTTCTTCAACATCCCCAAGAATCATATTTAAGTGCTGATCATAAGCCTGCAAAGCCAGATTGGCACCGACATAGAGGAATACAAGTATCAAACTTAAGAACTATAACAACAGTGGTGCTTTTAATCACTGAATCAAAATATTAAAATTATCAAAAATACATAATTTTCTTCAGTGTAGAGTGTAGCTTCTACATTGCAAACACTTTTTCTACTAAGAAGATAGTCTACTGTCATATTTGGTACATCGAAACCGAGAAATACAATGACATATTAAACAAATTTCAAAGTCTGCAACTGTACTGCCAACCATATTAGTTTAAACTTTAAAGTGAGTTACAAGATCAGGCTCCAGTTACCCAAGAAAGTAACTATAGCTCGCATCCTCAACTCTCCTCTAGGCAGTTTAAACATATCAGAGGAGAAATAAACTTGACTAACTGTATACATTTGTAATTAAACTTACAAATTCGCCCACAAAATTTAATTCTGTGAAACTTATTCTTCCATTGCCCATTATTTTACCAAACTTAGACATGAATGCCCAAGAAGCAACCTTCACTCTACACCGCCTCAGCAATGTCATTCAAACTATAAGGAGCCTAAGTTATCATAGTAGTCACTAGTAAAACACTGAAAACATAATATTTTTTTCAGTCACTATTTCTTCAACTACAAACTTCATTTTCTTTCCCGGCTTCCGTAATAACCTACGATTAAAATTTTATTGTCATACTTGCTTCATTGAAAAAAAAAAAAAGACTCGGTTTTCTTTCTCGTTATTTTATGCTAAAACCTAGGGTTTCTCCAAATTTTGAGTAACCAATTCAAGAAACGAAGAAAACCCTAGAATTCAATAAACAAATAGCCACATTTTACATATATAAATCCTATATTAACCAAGAAAATAAGAAAAAAGTAAAACATATAAAAATGGGTGTTGTATTTATGAGTGTGTATATAAAAAAAAGAGAGAAATTGAATAGAATTCGTACATGGAGTTTGCCGCGGAGTTCACGGTCAGATCGGAGCTTGACGTAGATGCGCTCGTCCAGACTCAGCCTTATCAGATCCAACGGCTCCTTCACTGCGCTCTCTTCTTCGCTTGCCATTCTCTCTGGTTTTCTCTTTCGATTGTTTTGGTCTTTTCTTCGCTAGTTTGAGCAATTACTCGTAGTAGACAACGACTGACCTATGACCCGGATATGATCTTGGATAGACCCGCCCACCCGCATTTATTGTGGTAAATTAACAAGGAATTTGAGGTTCATATGAAATTTTAATGGTTTTAAAGGAATTGCACTAAAATACCCTAAAGTTAACTGAATTTACTCCCAGATCAAACCTTTACATTTTGAGTACATAAATGCCTTTGACCAATTTGATGATGTAGACTTAACGGTAGATTAGTCATATACCACAAAACACCCAAATTTTCCCTACTTTTAATTAAAAAATTAATAAATATTTTTAATTAAAAAAGGAGGAATTGCAATAACTCCCATAAATATAGGTGTAATTACATAAAAATCTAAAAATATATAATAATAGCAATAATTTCCCTTTGACCAGTTGACTAACCATTGTGCACCGTTTAAGTAATGTTTGTTAATAAGGCAGGAAAGGTATTTATGTCTTTATACGTTACTAAGATATAAAATGAATAAAATATAAAATTCAAAACTTAAAACATCAACTCAGTGTTGAAATCAGTCAGAAAAAATTTCATCCATATTTTTTTCATCATTTTTCATCATCTTCTTCTTCAACAATAATTCCAGAATATTTTTTTTCATCAAAAAATTTTCATCATCTTCTTCTTCAACAATAATTTCAAAATATTTTTTCATCAATAAATTTTTTCATCAAAACAAATCCAGATTTTTTCCTTTTCATCTTCCCCAATCAACCCTCAACCATCAATCAATCCACCCAAAAACAATTAAAACCACAACACATCCACATCCAAAAAACAAACATCACAACCAGTCAACCACAACCACAAAAAAAAAAAAATTGCAGAAATGGAGCAGATCTGCCCCACTAGCAGATGGAGAGGCGCTCCACAATTTCCTTTATTTTATAAATAATTTTTATTAGCAGAACTATTAGTCAAATTTTATAAAAGGAGAGCTTAAATGCAAATCACAAGATGCAGTCGCACAAACGGAGGAAACTAATATGTGTCTAAAACTTTCCAAGGCACCAAAATAATTCCACGTGTTTAATAAACTAGCAAGTTCCTTCCAATAGGTACGAGATATGGCAGCAGAATATTTTCCAACCATACCCAGTTTTCTTACCACTGCAACTCAGATCTTCCACCTTATTAGCAAGCAAAGGGGAACTCTACCCAGTAATTTAATACTTTGACTACCACTAAAGTGTAGATCTAGTTGATCATTTTTTCATAGAACTATACAACAACATTTTGACTACCACTAAAGTGTAGATCTAGTTGATCATTTGAAGAAGAAGAAGTGGAGATCTAGTTGATCATTTTTTCATAGAACTATACAACAACACTTTGACTAAAAATCTTTAAATTGTTTTTTTTTTTTTGGGCAATGGACCAGATGATATGGTCCATTAGATGGAGATATTTTTATCCCATCTAATGGACCAAATCTCATCTGGTCCATTTTTTTAAAGTTTTTTTTCTAATTATTTTTTATTTCTTATTTTTTAATTGTTTTTAATTATTTTAATGGTTTAATGAGATATATATCACCAATCACATCACCTCACACCAGCCAAAAAGTACTCCAAGGGTAAAATAGACAATGCACCATTTTAAACGGTGCCAAATAGTCAGTCAACTGGTTGTAGACCACGAAAATGGTAGGACGAGGATCGGGGCACTACAACTTGCAAAACAAGAGTCTACTGGTCGACCGAAGAACTTGAACACCGGGGCGGTACCGACCAAAGATACTCCGACAATCAAGTTAGTAAGATGGTCGAAAAAGGAGTAAATAAGAAAGAACAAGGAATAAGAAACTTCCTGATTATCGATTATGAACGGCGGAGGTCAAACGGATACAACGGAGTTGGCCGTGGAAGGTATTGGCCGGTTGCCAAAAATCATTTATGGGCGGAGGTCCTAAGTGATTGCTTGACGGAGTGGAGTAAGTAAGTAATACTGAGTGCTTGAGAGAAATGAATTTCGTGAACCCTCACTCTGAATGAGGGTTGGTTTATATAGGGGGTCACCTACTCGTTGGTGGGTGAATCTCCTATCCCTATTTCGTGGCATAGATAAGGGGGGCATGATTCCCTCCCTTCACCGGGTCTTTCGGAGTTCAAAAACCTGATGAGGTTCTGACTTAGTCTACTCAAGTAAGATCTCTGGTCTCCTGTAGAGTGCGCAAATGGGCGAGCAACCAACCGACCCAGGGCGAAGGTTGTCGAGCGACAAAAGTGCCTTGACAGCTAAGTTAATCCTCAAGGTGAGCCATTCTAGGAGTAAGGTGCAATGTCGAGCGACAAGGTCGTAGGTCATGTAGTGTCGAGCCATGTATGGTGTCGAACCATGCTATCAATACTGAAAGACGCCGAAGTAATAAATGGCTAGTCAAACGATGACTGTTCTGGATGTTGAGCTACAATGCCTGCATCTAGACAGCCGGTTCCTCCAAAAGCTTTAGGTCAAGCGATACTTCCATGAGACGATTGTGTGATACTTTGTTTCCTAATCAGATTTTGGGCCATATGGTAGCTGGTGAAATGGGCTTTTGAGCCTCTTTGGGCTTGGGCTATTTTTGGGTACTACAGTTTGCCCCCAAACCTCTTGCTATTAGTTCGAAAATGGATAGTAGGAGGTTTGCCCCAGTCGAGCGACTAAAAGGGTTCGTTTTATAATGGAGATGGTTGTCGTACGACTATTCACAATTATCTTGTTCGCTTCATCTTGTTAGTGCGATACTCGGGGATAGGCCATTCTTGGAAACCGTCATTCGACAACGTCCAAAGATAGTCCATGAGTGGTGGTGGAAGACATGTCTGATGTCTACTTATGAGACAAAGGGTCATTGTCGAACGACACCGACGTATGGGTTGCTTTGACATATGTTACTGTAGCAATGATGGCCTTGCATTGGGAAGGCAAGAGACCCCTTTTGGGTTTAGTAATTAAGGTTATGGGGAGTCGTGTCTAATGATGGAATGACACGTCAGCGAGGGGAGAAGGTATGTGTTCCCGCTCTCTCTCTCTTTCTTCTCTATTTTTCATTTTTGTGTTTCTAAGGCTAAAAAACTTTTTGAAGCTTTTTTCCTTTCAACTTCAACGGTAAACAATGTGCACTTCCCCGTTTTCGACGACCATTCTTCGCTATTTCATGCGGGTTTTTGGTTTATTCTCGACGAGCTTCTTCGCATTTTGAGGTGTGTTTCAGCAATCCTCTTTTGTTTTTCAATTTTCTCGCTTCTGGTTGTTTTTGTTCTTGGTATTTTCTTGTTTAGAAAAAATGAAGAGGTTTCTACGTTTGATCTTGTTCTAGGAAATAAAGATTTCAATTTCTTGTTTGTGTTGAATGGGTCGTTCGACCAAGTAGGACGTAGAGCCTTAGTTGTAATGTGTTGGGATTTATGCCCTAAAGCTTGTAATTCTAAATGGTTAAAGACTTAATAAGAATTATTCAGATTATCATTCAAGTTTATAAATGTTTTATATTCAGTAATACATTCGTATTGTGCAAAAACATCCTAGATTGCGAGATGTAATCTTAGAATGAGTATATGATGGTCATATACAGAAAGGATTTATTTTGAGACATGCAATCTAAAGAGTCCGTAGAGAGCGAACAAAAATGGGTACTTTGTTTGTGATTGATCTACTGCTGCGGTCCATTCCGTAAAGTACGGTGGTCTTATCCTAGATCGCTCATGTAGTTGACATGAGAATGAAGGCACCTTATATAATGAGATCATATAGGACTGGGCCACGATTTATATGAATCTCTCACCAAGATCCTTTAGTAGATGAGATTCATATATAATCGATAAATGATGGCTATTTATAGGTGATTTTAATCCTGAGTGTCTTATCGACTCCTTCAAGTTGGATCGTGGCTTTTGATTTACCATGAGTGAGGTTGATGTGAATCTCGACCAATACCTCCGTATCTTGGAGTTGCGGTTTAGCTTGTGGCTGGGAAGGTTTGAACACAATAGTGGAATCCACTCCTTCTTGATTGAAGTAGATGAGTAGTTCCCTAAAGGGTTGATTCGGGGCTTGAACGATTATGAGCGCTCTCCTTCTTCTGTGAGGAAGACATGATTTAATTGTTCATTAGAGAATCAATGGAACTTAAAGAAAAAGATATCTCTAGAGGGGTATAACGGACTTTATGACCCAGCTCTAGTTATGAACTATTTATGGAGGATGACACTATATGCAATTAACTATATCAATGGACACTGAGACTTCAGATTGTATAAACACGTCTACAGTTCTGAGAGTGCAGCCTCAGGTTTTTAAGGGAATGACTCCGATGTTAATAATCGTGAAATATTAATTAAAGAGTTTTAATTAATATTACTAAGTATCATTAGAGCTCAAAACTATGGATCCATTAGGTATCCTTGCTAGCTTTTATGGCTGTTGGTAATAAGGGTCATGGTAGATTAATTGGATGGTCCAATTAGTAACGTTACGAAAGTAATGCGATTTAAATAAAAGAGAATAATTAGATAATGTGATTATTTAATTAATTAAATATTTAATAAAATAATAGAAATTAATAATTAATAATTATTAATTCTATTTATTAAATATGAGGTCATGTGATTAAATAATGACTAGGATAAAAGAATTAAAATAATTAGATTATTTTAATAGTCCTCAAAGTCTAAGGTTAAAGTCTTTAGGAGACCAAAAATAAAAAAGATTGGGAATTCTATTTTGACTTGGTTAAACCAAAACCCTAAAGAGCTACTATATAAGAGTTATATAGTTAGGCAAAATTAACCCAACACACAAGGGAAAAAGAAAGAGAGTTCGGCCACCAAAGAGAGAAGAAAAGAGAAAAAAATTTTTTACTCTTGCCTCTCTTGCAGGATTCAGCCGGCCTTAGGGAGATGAGATTCTTTGTCCGTTCTTTTCCCGTGACCTCTATCTCTTGCCGTGACGTGCCCACACACGCGTTGTCAGACCGTGGGTCATAGCTCGGAAGATCTGGTGGTAGATCGAAGATTCAGAAAATGAAAATCAAGAAAAATGTATGTAGTTTCATGGAATCTTTTTCTGCGTATATACAGGAATTCGTTCCTGATTGAAAAATAATTTTTCAATTGAAAGAAAATTTTTGAAACCTAATTCCGTATGTTATATGATAATCAAATATTTTCTAAAACTCCTTTTATAATGTAGATAGACTACTGCAACAACCTGTCGTGCGACTAGGTAGTGCGCATTATAGCCAAGGTATCCATCGGTTGTCGTGCGACTTTGTTTTAGACAAGTAAGCCTTAAACGCTTAACCACATGGTCGAATGACCACGTAATCCAATCCTTAGGTCTTCATAAGAGTGCTAGTCATGTGTAGTCGTGCGATAGTTAGGGTCATCATGTCGACTGCTTTCTTGCTGTTCAAGGTTGTGTCGAACAACTAGTTAGTTAAGTGTCGAACCATCTTTGATCTATGTTGCTTTGCCTATCCCCCATACTAACATGAGTCTTGTATTTGTCCTGTAGAGATATGTCTGGTCGAGAGGACGATAGTGGAGCGCGTACGTCGGGTCGTAAGGTCTTAGAGGAAGTAGAGCCTTTACGAGCGGACTAGGGAGAGTCAAAGGGCGATCAAGCAATCACGTTAGCTGACAGTCGTATAGGGCATGACTTAGATGGAATTCCATGGGAGTTGTGCGAAGCTTCCGCGACAGTAGTAGTAGAGCCACCTCGCATGGCCGAGGTCGAGCGACCTAAGAAGAAAAGGGTCGAGTCTTTAAGGGATCTTCCCTATAGTCATAGTCGGCCACTCGAATTTCTGCTGACCGATCCTCCCAGCAAGCTGGAGAAGGACGACATGTCCCGCATTAGATTCTATTACGAAATCCCAGTGAGTGTAGCACTTAGAGCTTCCCTGAAGGAGGAACGACCTGACTGGGAGGTCCCAGGATGGACTTGTTTCTACGAGTACCTATTCTTAAAGTTTGAGTTTCGACTCTCAGTCCCCCCCTTGGCTAGGATGATGCTCGACTTTTTTGACATAGTGCCGAGCCAGCTGATGCCAAACGCATGGAGTTTGTTGCTAGCATTGGAGTTGTTTTGTGAGCTCGAGTCGATCGACTTTGAGCTCCAAGACCTACTCTACACGTACTCCCTAAGGGAACACGACTCTGAGAAGGGCTGTTACTCTTTCACTCTCAGAAAGAACCAATAGCATCTGATTACCTTCCTCACGACGAACGACAGAGCTAGAAGGATAGATATTTTTTTGCTCGAGGTCTTCTGGTTGAGTGGCTCTTGGAGGGGTCGTCTTTACGTTCGACTTGGTCGAAAGCTGGTAGGTGTAGTATTTATGTTGCACTGTCGTTCGACATACTGGCTTCTTTTATACTGATTTGTTTTCCTTTTTGTTGTAGGTGGCAATATCAGTCGAGCTCAATCAATCGAGAACGAGATCAGTGTGAGGCGGACTGACAGGGTGCTGTCGTACGACGCCAAGGATCGTAGTTGGAAGGCTATCTTGGTCGAGGAGAAGCTCAGGCCAAGTAGACTGTGGATCTTCTTCGACATCAATACTTCAAGTAGACCCTATCCACTAGTCAAGCACTTAGTGGAATTTACTAGGGTGAGAATGTGCGTTGGGCTCATTTTTGGGTTGTTCGACTTTATCACCCCAATCATTGACGCCGAACACGATTTCGCAGATGATCTCATGGCGGGGCCGCTCGGACTTCCAAATGCTGATAAAGCCTTGAGGAGGTCAAAGGAGAGGAAGAACAAGGCCAAGGCTAAGAAGGCTGCTCCTGCTGTTGTCGACATCGATAAGATAAAGACACCTCCCCCTCCTCCATCTGCTGGTCGAGGAAAAGCTTATGTCGACCTACCTTCCGTTGGCCAAAAGAGGCATCGAGCCAACTTTGATGCTGAGCCGTTGGTCGACCTGTCTTTTCCAGCCGATGCGTCCGCCAGCTCCAATTTTAGGGTTCTTCTCCCTAAAGTCGAGCAGTTGTTGTTCCCGGAGGACGAGGCTCCACTAAAGGGTATGGGCCTCAATAAGGCGGTCGACTGGGGGATGAGCTTCTAGTTCTAGGTGCGTTGTTTGTCGGTCGATTTGATGCTTTTGCATCTTTTTATATAAATTTTCTGTCGTGCGACTAATCTTTGTTTTTGTAGGCTTTGCAAAGCCAGATATATCTGAGGAAGGAGCTCAGCCTTTTTTAGAAGATAGTGAGGGAGTTCAAGTCGAGCAACCTCACGCTTAAGGACGAAGTGGATAAGGCTAAGAAGGCTGCCAAGGAAGCCAAAAGGGAAGCTGATGAGTCTGTCGGGCGTGCGACCAATGCAATTGTCGAGAGCATTAACCTGAAGCTGAAGGTCGAATAGTTGTGCGCTTAGCTGGAGGAAAAGAAGGCTGAGGTGGAGGAGGCTGCGGAACTGGCGGATGACCGCGTATGCAATGCCATGGTGAAGGCTCGCCATAACCTGATGATCTAGTACAAAGTAGGTCGAGTGGAGAAGTGGAAGGTGGATGAGTGGATCGCGGACTACAAGGAGAATATAGGGGAGGTCGACGTCGAGAAGACCGTTGATGCGGATTATATGCAACTCGAAAGTATACGAGACCAACACAAGTAATAAAGAGTGAATAGAGTATCATTCCCACGAGGACAATGAATATCAATTACCAAAATTAACTCAACCTAATTCTATTTGGAATAACAATATTTTAGAAATTGCAAATTAACTAAAAACAATTAAAAACTATGATTCGAATTCAAGGGAAATGAGGCGTTAGGATATCCGATTTCACTTGGTTATTATTATCAAGCACTCATGAGTTACTATCTAGATTTTATTACCGATGGTTGAATGCGTGCTTAAACTAGATTAACCAATAATCTCTCTCGAGTATTACCAGAATTATTCCATCGCACACCAATACCCTATCTCTCGATGATTACTAAGTGCGCGAGAACATATTAAGAATAAATAAATACAAAACAAGCAACACAAACCAATTACTATATCTCTATGTAATCTAGTATGTGATAAACATTAAAATGAGTACGTGGCCGGCGTCTCTTCTCGATTCATAACCCAACTACCTATGATGATTCTAAGTGATGATCAGACACAATAGAAAACAATAAACTCAATAATATCTATTCAATACATTAATAACAAATCTAAATAGAAAAACTCAATTGTATTTAATAATTAATAAACCAAGATCCATCATCAATCCTAACTATGGAAAATTAGTTCATGCTTGAGTAAAAGAACAAAGCAATAATATTCTTAAATCCTAGCATGACTAATTACAACGGAAAAGTAAAGGAGAAGAAATTTTAGAAAAACTTCATTGATTCTCAATCGATTGCTTTCCGAAGTGATGCAAAATTGATGACGAATGCGATGCGGAACGAAGATGTTGCTTCCAAACCCTAGAATTTTCGACCTCCTCTTATTGTTGGATGAGTCTCTATTTATAGCTTTCCCTAATGAGAGTTTGGGAAGGAAAAGAAGTCATGCACTCATGTCCAACAGACGCTACTAGGTAGCGCTTCTTAGTAGGGCCACCTGATGGGAAAAGTTGGAGCAGAAAAGTGTTACCTAAGAGCGCTACCTGAGGTAGCACTTCTTGGTAGCGCCACCTGATGACCATATCTTTTGAACCAAAAGGTGCTACCTAAGGCAGCGCTTCTTGGTAGCGCCACCTAATAGCCATATTAGAACCAAAAGGTGCTACATACGAGCGCTACATGAGGTAGCGTGTGCTTGGTAGCGTGTCGCATAGACTTACTCTTCATCTCGATTTTACGGTCTATTAATCCGAAATCATTCAAAACATCATCAATCATCGAATATCACCTGCACACTAAATAAATACATCAAAACGTCCAATTTTCCTCAAGAATCGAGAAAAAATGATAAATAATGGGGTCGCAAAATTATGTAAAATATGACATTATCAACCGTTCCTATTGAGCTACCTTCGCATGAGGTCCAAGCCTTGGAGGCCGACAAGGCTGATGAAGTCGAGCGACTTAAAGCCTCCCTTGTTGATCCTGGCGTGATCCTTGGTTTGACTGCTCCTAGCTCGACTTAGTCCCAAGCTTTGGAGGACATAAGGAAGAGGAGGAGTAAAAAGAGGATAAGAAAGAAGAAGAAGAGAAAACCGCCCCGTAGGGGTTTGTATGGTTGTACGACCACAATTATAAACTTTGTTACTTTTCTGTTTTTGATTAATTGCCCAAGGAGGGCTTTCTGAATGTTTTGAACTTCTTTTTGCCCAAAGAGGGCTTTTTCAATACCTAGTATCTTTTTCCCCATTCTCTTGTGTTTACTTGTCATGTGACAATTGCTTGTTCTATGTTAATCACAATATGGATTTTTGCATGCCGAGCGACCACCATGGGTTGCCACCTTCTAGACGATTGTCAATTTGTAGATGACCTGATGAATGCTAAAGCCATTAGATTGTGTAGGTAGTGTCGAACGACATAGGATGTCTTTGTCGTTCAAGTTATGTGCTGAATTCGTAGGTAGAATATTTCGTGAACTGTGTATGTCTAGTGCGGATTTTATGCAACTCGCAAGTGTAATAGATCAACACAAGTAATAAAGAGTGAGTATCGTTCCCATGAGGACAATGAATATCAATTACCAAAATTAACACAACTTAATTCTATTTGGAATAACAATATTTTAGAAATTGCAAATTAACTAAAAACAATTAAAAACTATTATTCGAATTCAAGAGAGTTGAGGCGTTAGGATATCCGATTTCACTTGGTTATTATTATCAAACACTCATGAGTTACTATCTAGATTTTATTACTGATGGTTGAATGCGTGCATAAACTAGATTAACCAATAATCTCTCTCGAGTATTACCATAATTATTCCATCGCACACCAATACCCTATCTCTCGATGACTACTGAGTGCACAAGAACACATTAAGAATAAATAAGCACAAAACAAACAACACAAACCAATTACTATATCTCTATGCAATTTAGTATGTGATAAACATTAAAATGAGTACGTGGCCGGTGTCTCTTCTCGGTTCATAACCCAACTACCTATGATGATTCTAAGTGATGATCAGACACAATAGAAAGCAATAAACACAATAATATCTATTCAACACATCAATAACAAATCTAAATAGAAAAAACTCAATTGTATTCAATAATTAATAAACCAAGATCCATCATCAATCCTAACTATAGAAAATTAGTTCATGCTTGAGTAAAAGAACAAAGCAATTATATTCTTAAATCCTAGCATGACTAATTACAATGGAAAAGTAAAGGAGAAGAAATCTTAGAAAACTTCGTTGATTCCCAATCGATTGCTTTCCAAGGTGATGCGAAATTGATAACGAATGCAATGCGGAACGAAGATGTTGCTTCCAAACCCTAGAATTTTCTACCTTATCTTCTAATTGATTGAGTCTCTATTTATTGCTTTCCCTAATGAAGAATTTGAGAAGGAAACGATCACATGAATTCGTGCCAAAAAAGGCTACCTAAAAGCGATAGCTGAGGTAGCGCCTTCTGGTAGCGCCACCTGATGGAAAAAACTAGGAGAAGAAAAGAGCTAGCTGAGAGCGCTAGCTGAAGTAGCGCGTCCTGATGGGCAAAGTTAGGAGAAGAAAAGCGCTAGCTGAGAGTACTAGCTGAGGTAGCGCCTCCGGATAGGCGAATTCTCAACCAAAAGGTGCTACTTAAGAGCGCTACCTGAGGTAGCGCCACCTGATGGGCGAATTCTTCAACTTGATTTCACGGTCTATTGCTCCGAAAGCATCCAAAACATCATCGATCATCGAATATCACCTGTACACTAAATAAACATATCAAAACGTCCAATTTTCCTTAAGAATCGAGCAAAAAGGATAAATAATAGGGTCGTAAAATCATGCAAAATATGACATTATCACTGTCGAGCGACATAATGGCTGTTTATAAATTTGACTCGAGAATCTGAGGAATTTTGCTTATTAAGAACTGAAGAATTTCGTTGGTCTATTGTCGAGCGACATCAATATGCATTATTGCCCCCTAGTTTAAGTGTGGATCATTCGGTTTCACACTTCAACTATGGAAGGTAAGGTCGAACGACCTAAGGGACCTTATGGCAGGCCTGATTGTCGAGCGACTGTGACCTCGATGACTTGTGTAAATTGGAGATGGTTGATGTGTGACTTTGTCCTTGAGAGCGTGATGGTCGTGCGACATCAACCTACATATGCATGGTTAGAGTTGGCCGTTAGTAAAACCAACGGCCCTCCGATGCTTAAGTCAGTCGAGATTATTCATAAGGAAAATAATAACTCATAAAAATGTGAAAGATAAGAGTTTAGAAATGATACAACTTTAGGTGGATTGCATTCCAGCTGTTGCCTATTTCTCTGTCGTCCGGACAACATAGCTTGTAAGCTCCTTGTCCTACTACCTTAACAATCTGGTATGGTCCTTCCCAAGAAGGTTCGAGCTTGCCAGCTCCTGGTTCCCTTGTGCCTTGGAAGACACGTCGTAGGACCTGATCGGTCATTTATTTTCATATATTTACGACCCTTAAACCGTATCTTTTAATTGTATTCTTAAGTATTTTTGGTGCTTTTGACGTGTTTTCCTCTAGTGTACAGGTAATAAGGTTTTGTGCGTTATTGAAGAGTTTTGGTGGATTAAATTGAAGATTTGGGAGTGCACAGCTGTCATCGTTTGGAGGCTGCCATAAATTCTACAAGATGAACTGGGTTGAGAACCTTATATTTCTGGAAAGGTCACAATATCTACTTTCCGGCAAATTTTATGGTTCATGATTCCTAGTTGTCTAGAGAAAGTTATGTTCATTTTCACAACAGTGCGCAAACTCACGACTTTCATGTCGAGAGTTAAGTCACGAGTCATGTTTCGGAGGCCGTCATAAATTCCAGAGGATGAACTGGGTTTCGAGCTTTATATGTATGGAACGATATAGATGTCTACTTTCCCATACATTTTACGGTTCATGATTTGGAGTTTTCTAGAGGAAGTTATAGTCATTTTCGTAACAGTGCGCAATCCTGAAATTTGGACCAGTGAGCACCGCGACCTAGTACCGCGACCGTAGGTCGCGCTACAGTGGTCGCGATGAAACATCAATTTTTTAGCAGTGAGCACCGCGAGCACAGTGCCGCGACCAGCGGTAGCGACCCATGGTCGCGCTGGCGACGCGAGAAACCTATTTTTCAATGCCTATAAGTAGAAAAAGGGCTCTAAAGAGAGGGGATTCGACTAGGGCTCTAAGGAGAGGACCAAGAGGAGACCAAGAGAGAAGAGAAGAGGCAAAGAGGGGAGAAGAAGATCATCTTGAAACCAAGAGGGATTGGATTCAATTCTTGAGCCAAAATCTCACCATCAAGCTTGGATTTGGAGAAAGTGGAAGCTAGACAAATTCCCAATGAGGAGGAGGACGAAAGTTCATCACACCTAGAGTTTTTCTATCCCTTTCCTTCTTTATTTTCATGCTTGTAACTCTCTTTATTAATTGGAAAACATGTTTAGTTGTAAATCTTTGATTATGAACTAAATTTGTAAGTTAGGGTTTTGATGAATCTTATTCTATGATGATTGAATGAATTGATTGTTTAATTGATTGTGGTTGATTATTGTGTTGTTGAGTGGTATTATCATGCTTAATGCTTTTGAATGTGAAGGCCTACATTTAGATGATAAATTGGTGGTGTGTTATGTACCGAGAGGAGACGCCCACCACGTGCTCGATATAATGTCCACCACAAGTATAATTGGATAGAGATATACTAATTTGCTTGTGTGATCACATAGGGTGTTTATTGTAACTAATGCATTCTCATGCACTTGGATATACTATCGAGAGATAGGATATTAGTGTGTGCAGAATAGGTCCGATTTACCTCGAGAGGGGACTTTGGATAAATTAGATGAACACGGTCATCATCATGCATAGTTAAACCTCAACAATGTGCTCTCATGAAATTCAATTGGATGGAATAGGTGAATTCAAATACCCTAACTAATCTCTCATATTGGTTGTTTGCTTTATTTTCATGTCTTTATATTTTTTATCATTTAATATCTTTCGATTATTCAAATAGAAATAGGCTTGGTTAATTTTAGTACTCAATGCCTAAATATCTCTGTGGAGACGATAATTTACTCATCATTTTATTACTTGTGCCGACCCCGTATACTTGCGGGTACAAAAAGTCGTATCAGGACCCAATCTCCAACCTTGAAGGTTCGGATGCGAACGTTTTTGTTGTAGTGTCGAGCGACTTTCTGCTGATAGGTCGCGAGTCGAAGGGCTGCTTTATCTCTCCTTTTGTCGATTGTGTCGAGCGACATGTTCAATTCATGATTGTTATCCACTTCATTCGTATAGTCGACTTGGTAGGAAGGAAAGTCTACTTCAATAGGGATCAATGCCTCTACCCCATAGGCTAAGGAAAAGGGAATCTCACCCATTGATGTCCTGGAGGTCGTACATGTTGGCTCCATTTCTTGATCAAAAAAGGACATTCATTAGTACCTTTCTTCACCTACTTGTGTTCCATTCTCGGGTAATTATCGGTTATTTTTAATGTTTTTATTCTAGTGTACAGGTAATAAGAGTTTGGGCGTAATTGAAGAACCTTGGTGGATTAAATTGAAGATGTGGGTGTACATATGAATAGTACCATACACATGAACATTATCGTACACGGTAGGCACCGCCAGTGAACAGTGAAATGGTGCGTGAACAGTATCTGATGGGTCTCGCTCGTCGATAGTGACATCAGCAGTGACGTCAACAGTACCGTATACGCGTGAACATCTGGTAAACAGTACGTATATACGTGAACAGTAACCATGAACAGTAACCAGGCATCTCTTATAAATAGCCCCCATTTGTGAATAAAAAGAGATCCAGGATTTTCATAAAACAAACCACCAAGAGGAGAAAAAGAGAGAGAAGAAGAGGCAAAGGAGGAGAAGAAGATCACCTTGGAAACAGGAGGATTCAGATTCAATCCTTAAGCCATATTCTCACCATCAAGCTTGGATTTGGAGAAAGTGGAAGCTAGACGAATTCGCAACAGGAGGAGGACAAGAGTTCATCGCACCTAGAGTTTTTCTATCCCTTTCCTTCTTTATTTTCTTGCTTGTAACTCTCTTTATTAATTAGAAAACATGTTTGGTTGTAAATCTTTGATTATGAACTAAACTTGTAAATTAGGGTTTTGTTGGATCTTATTCTATGAAACTTGGATGAATTGATTGTCTAATTTATTGTGGTTGATTATTATATTGTTAAGTGGTATTATTGTTCTTAATGCTTCTGAATGTGAAGGCCTGTATTTAGTTGATATTATGGTTGTGTATTATGTACTGAAAGGAGACGCCCACAATGTGCTCGATGTAATGTCCACCATAGGTAGAATTAGATAGAGATATACTAATTTGCTTGTGTGATCATATATGGTGTTTATTGTGACTAATGCATTTTCAATGCACTTGGATATACCATCGAGAGAGAGGATATTAGTGTATGTGGTAATAGGTCCGATTTACCTCGAGAGGGGACTTTGGATAATTTAGATAAACACGGTCATCAACATGAATAATTAAACCACAATGATGTGCTTTCATGAAACTCAATTGGATGGATTAGGTGAATTCAAATACTCTAGCTCATCTCTCAATTTGGTTGTTTGACTTATTTTTATGTTTATGTATTTTCATCTTTAATTTTCTTCTTACAAACCATTTTGATTTATTCAAATAGATATAGACTTGGTTAATTTTAGTACTCAACACCTAAATATCCCTGTGGAGACGATAATTTACTAACACTTTATTACTTGTGCCGACCCTGTATACTTGCGGGTACAGCAAAGGCGTAACAGTACAGTAGGACCATAGTACTCCTAGGAGTTCGTCCGCCCATTTGCCTTTGCACTGGTCGAGCCTCTTCTTCAAAGTAGAGACGATGGTTTTGTTTGTCGATTCGGCTTGATCGTTCACCTGAAGGTATCTGGGGCTCGAGTAGCTGAGTTTGATCTTCCACTTATCACAGAAGGCTCGGAAGTCATATGAGATAAATTGCAACCCGTTATCCATGACTATCTCCTTGGGGATGCCATAATGGCATATCACGTTTTTCCATATGAAACTCTTGACTTCAGAGTCCTTGATTCTTATGTAGGAATCGGCTTCGACCCAGTTGGTGAAGTAGTCCGTAATGGCAAGCATGTAGACTTTGGCTCCAGTCGCGACTGCCATCTTCCCTACTATATCTATCCCCCATTTCATGAAAGGCCAAGGGGAGGTGACAGGATGCAACTGTTCAGGGGGAAGGTGTGATACCTAGGCGAAATGTTGGTAAGAGTCGCACTTCTTGACGTAGTCATGGGAGTCCGACCTCATGATAGGCTAGTAGTACCCGGCTGTGAGGGACTTATTGGTGAGGGTTCGACCTGCCAAATGATTACCACAGTCCCCATCGTGTAAGTCTTAAAGGATGCGACGAGCTTCAGTTGTGTCAACACAATGGAGGTAAGGGCCTGAGTAGGATCTTTTGTAGCGCCGTCCATCGATGATGGAGAAGTGTGCAACTTTTACTTTAATCCTTCTGGCTTCATATCTTTCGGACGACAATGTGCCATCGTTGAGGTAGTCGAAGATGGATGTCATCCATGTTGGTTCGACTGTGAGTGGAGCGACTTCCTCAGGTGCTTGTTTCCACACGGCCGGCCATTGTACGGATATCATTGGGATTGATCATTCTAAAGTCGTGTCGAGCGCCGACCTAAGGTTCGTGAAAAGCATCCGCATGGGAGTTTTCTGATCTTGGAACCTAGTGTATGTCGAACGACAGAAACTGTAACACCCCCTGACCCGACCCGTCTAGATCGACCCATGGAGCATTACCGGGTTTTCAAATACTTTCTTTATTCTATTTATAAACTGAAAATCATATATCATATAACTTTGTAAGTTAAAAATATTTTTTTCTAGTGAGTCCATCAAACTTTATTTTCAAAAATTTCGGCAGAGTTCCCTCTGTTTTTCTGATTTCCCAAAACCTGTTTCAAATAAAAATCAAATCAAATAATTTCACAACAACACTTCAAATATTCTTTCAATCAAATGCGCACTCTGCCGTTTAGTGCGACTTTCCAACAGTTTTAAAATAAAATAATTCATAATTCAATATTTACAAACCTTTAAAAATGAAAAACAGAAATCATAAAATTATTTACAAAACATATATACTTATCAAATTTACAGACTTCTGTATATGCATGCTTACTGAATAGAACATACAAAACTATATAACTACCCAATAAATATGGTGACTTTGAACTCTTCACTCTGCAGGTACCTCATCTCTACTCTTTCTCTGCCTCGGTATCTCTGTGACCTACGCGCGATAAAACTGACGCGCTAAGCATATAGCTTAATGGGTGTACACTAAACTCATTTATCAAAAGCGAACGTAAATAAAACATTACTAATTTAAATTATATGTCAGGTTAATAAAAACAACTAAATCCATTCTCAATGCTTTTACAATCATTTTAACTTAAATACTGAAATAAACGTATAAAATCAATTTCGAAATTCACTTATAACTATATCATTCAATTCACTTCAATTCTGACCCTCTGGAATACTCAACATAAACCACGACTGGAATATGAGTCGTTCGACCACAGTGGCTATTTGTCGAACATAACTCCTACCCTAGGACGAATCCTAAGAGTGGTACGTATCTCCCTACCCTAGGACCAAGGGTTCGGACCCTAGAGAGGTACATAGCTCCCTATCCCAGGACGAATCCTTAGAAAGGTATGTGTCTCCCTACTCTAGGATGAATCCGTGAGGAGGTACGTGTCTCCCTACCCCTGGAAAAATCCATGAGGAAGTACATAATAAATCATCAATATCAATGTCAATGTCAGTGCAGTACTGCTCAATGAACCCAGCTGGTATACCAACCTCCAATATCCATTTCTATGTCTACGTATCCTAGGGCCGTTTTAATATAATACAATTCGAATTCAAACTCAATTAGAAAACTTCAATCGATATTAAGAACAATATATATATAATTTTGGAAATTCAGTGATTTGTTCATTCGAAATTCTGAAACAATTTATTCCCAACATGTTCAACAATCGAAATACGATAGATACAAGTAAATCAAAATTATTCAATAGAAAACATTATAAACATATCTGTAATAAATTATCCAAAAACTCAAATGTAAATCAAAACACATAAAAACATTAAAAATAAGTGTACACCAACCTGGATACCGTTCCTACACCTTTTTCCTTCTGGGTTTTCCCTTTTCCCTTTCTCTTTTTCCTTTTCTCTTTCTCTTTTCTTCCTTTCCTTTTTCTTTCCTTTTCTTCTTCTCTTCGTTTCTTCTTTCTCTTCTCTTCTTCTTCTTCTTCTTTTCTTCTTCTTCTTCTTTTCTTCTTCTCTCTCTTCCTTTCTCTCTCTCTTTTCTTTTCTCTCCTTTCTTTCTTTTCTTTCTTTCTTTCTTTTCTGCCCTTTCCCGTTTTCTGCTTCTTCTTTTCTGCTTGGCTTCCGCAAGAAGCTTTCTTTTTTTTATACAAATTCGGTCATTGCGACCTTCATCGCGACCTGTGGTCGGGCCACCTGGTCACGGTACTCACTGGAGAAGTTCCACCGCTTTCATCGCGAGCACCTATTGCGGTATCATGGTCGCGCTGGTGGTCGCGTTGCTCACTGTCCGAATTTGATATTTTTCATCGCGAGCTAGTCAGCACGATCTGTGGTCCCGGTGACTGGTCGCAGTGCTCACTGCCAAAAAGTCTATTTTTTCACCGCGAGCAGCTCATCGTGATCTCTGGTCGCGGTGAGGGGTCGCGGTACTAACTGTCCACTTTCTCGTCGAGCTCCTCATATCTGGGTTCTCCTTGACGCTTGGAGGAGTCGAATTCTTTAATTGCTATAAGTCGCTCGATTTGGACTTGAATGTGTTCTGATATTAGTCGTACGACTTCTTCTGCTGCCCCCTAATCTCACGGACTCCTTATTTAGTTGGGAATCAGATAATCTGATGGTAGGTCGACGGGACGACTCTCATCTTATGGATGCATGGTCGAGCCATGATGATATTGTAGGACGACGGACAATTGAGTATCAAGAACCAAGTATTCAAGTTGACTCCCTCCCCATAGACGAGTAGTGTGATCTCTCAGACCGTATTCTTATGCTCACCGCTAAAACTGACCAATATCGTCTAGCGACGGGTGATGTTCGTTTTATCAATATGCATTTCCTTCAGAGCACCTAGGAAAAGTATATTGGTCGAGCTCCCATTGTCAATGAGGATTCTCTTTATCAAACAGTTGGCTACTGTCAAGGAGATAACTAGTGCGTCGTGGTGCGGGTTGAGCAAATCCGTATGCTCGTTGCTGTCGAAGCTGACAAAGAAAGTGGGAGATATGTCGATCGGTCGACGAAGCCTGACCTCAGGGTTCTAATCGATCATTTATTGTTATATATTTACGACCCTTGGATCGTTTCTTTTTATTGTATTTTTTAGTATTTTTGATACGTTTGATGTGATTTGTGAGCTTGTGCAGTTATTAGGTGAGTTCCTATAAATTAAGCGAATATATGGCGAATCGAGGTAAAATCGGACAATTCAAGGACCATGTGGAGAAAAGCCACCTTGCATAGGAAAGATTACATGCAGCTGCTAACAATTGCACATGGAAGAAGAATAGAGCAAAATTATGCATGGCAGCCACCACATGCAAAAGAAGAAAATGAAATTCAGCAGCACACATGGAAGAAGAAAATATGAGGACATGTGCGTGGCAAAGAGAACATAAACCATATGGCATGAAAGCAACAGTAGCTTACATGGTGTGATTACAGTTGTTTGTCACCGTGCATGGAAGAAGGAGAAAATTTGCTTGCACGTGATGAAGAAGAATTGCAGCAGCTGTCTCGTGCAAGTGAAGAAAATCCTCCAGCAGGTATTGCGACTTGTTCACTGCGACCAGAGGTCGCATGACCTGCTCGCGCGCAGAAGAGAAGAGTGCACCAGCGTGCAGTGCGAGGAGGGAGGCGACCAAGGCTGGGTTGCGGTGCCGCTCTCGTTTGAAGAAGTGCAGCAACCCAGAGAACAGCGCGAGGAGGGGTGCTACTACAGTAGCTCGAGTGGTCCAGCTCGCGGCGAAGAAAAAAATGCGGGATGTAGGAGCGCGACCCATGCTCGCAGCCATCTGCTCACGTGCGAAGAAGAGGAAATTGATCCAGCAGGTCCCACGACCACCAAACGCGACTTAGGGTTACGCAATCTGCTTGTGCACGCTGAAGTGAAGCAAATTCCAGCAGGTTACGCGACCTCTAACCACAACCTGGGGTCGCGCCAGCTGCTCACGTGAGAAGAAGAAGTGCAGCAGTAGTGTGTTGCGCGACCTCTTCCATGCAACCTTGGGTCGCGGTGACGGTAATTCCAGCAACCTAGTTGCACTCTATAAATAGAAAATGATGGAGAGAAGATGAGAGGAAGGGGGCTGGGTTCCAGAAAAGAGAAAATATAGAGAGAAAAGAAGGAAGAAGAAGAGAGAAGAGGGCCTAGGAGACTAGCCATCGAATCGATTCTCCGGATGACTTCAATCGCTCATAGGATTTAGATTTGTGCACGGAGAAGCTCAACCGAATCAGTTTCAGATGAGAATCCAGCCATCTAGAGTTTTTCTTTCACATTCTTTTCCTTAATCTTTATGTTGTTCATGATATTCTTGATAAATAATATTATGTATTCTTATTTCCTACTTATGAACTAATTTCCTACACTAGGGATGATGAATGCTTAGATGATTTGAGTTATTTGATTGAGTATTGATTTAATGCTTTATTAATTGTATATTGCTTGATCACCAATATTCAATATCTTATTGTTGTGGATTAAGTACCGAGAGAAGATGCCCACAACGTGTTCGATAAATTGACACAATAGCCTAGGAACCAAATAGAGATTTATTGGTGTAGGTTGTGTGATTTAATATGTTTCCATGTTTATTTCATTCTCATATATTTAATATTCATTAAGAGATAGGGTGTTAGTGTGTGTTGAATAGGTTCGATTTACCTTGAGAGAGGATTTCAGATAACTAGATAACATGATCATCAATCATTGGTTTGAATATTCATGCATAATTGTCTCATATCATTAGGATTAGTTAGTGAAATCAGATTTCCTAGTTCCCGTTACCATTGATAAAAAGACCTTTTAATTTCAAGTTTATAAATCATTTAGATTATAAGTTACAAATCACAATCATTGAATTAGTTTTCTAGATAGTGTTAGACTTGGTTAATTTCAGTATTCAATCTCTAATCGTCCTCGTGGGAACAATAATCCGAACTCACAATTCTATATTACTTGTGCCGACCCCGTATACTTGCGGGTACATAAAAGGCGTAACAGGTTCCCTAGCTATCGAATGTGGCGTTTCACTTCGAAGTAGGTCACCCCACTCACTTCTAATCCTCCGGAGACGACGTTGATAGTTCGCTCATGTCGAGGAGGCTCTGGTGGGGGTGTCGAACGACCGTCTCGTTGCCTGTCGTTGAGCTGAGTCATGGTGTTCTTTCCCTTGTCGGTCAAAAACTCATTCAGGTGCCCATTCTTTAGTAGTTTGGCTACTTCCAGGCGAAGGGCGATGCAATCTTCTATCTTGTGGCCATGGTCACTGTAACGCCCCTAATTTTCCATAATTATGAAAAGTATTATTATTAATTCTTATTAAGCATACAACAGTTAAGTATGTGATTTAAATTGGTGAAAAGTATATATTCGGTATATGGTGTATAAACGAATAGTTATTTTTAACCGATTTAACTCCCATTAGAAATATTATTTTCATGGTGCATTTGGATGATAATGGGTTTAATTGAACATTGGTAAAGTCAATTTGGTAATTGGATAAGTGTGGAATATTTTTTGAAATAATTATTGAGAAATGTGATTGGTGGATTAGTTTGATAATCAAAAGATTTTTGATTAAATTTATGTAATTAAATTTTATGTTGGGGTCACTTTATGATTATGATAAATTAAGGGGTAAAATTGCAATTATTAAAAAATTAGGGTAAAATGGTAATTATTAAAAATTATATGGTGACAAGTGGTGGAGTTGGATTGAATGGGCAAGTCAAACAAAAAAACAAAATTTTTGTATAAAGGTGAGAAGGGAGGCGGTGGAAAGTAAGAAAAAGAAAGAAAAAAAAAAAAAAAAAGAGGAGAAGAGTGGTTCGGCGAGAGAGAGAAAGGAGAGAAAAAAAAAAGAAAAAGAAGAAGAAGGAGGAGGAAGGAAGAAGAAGAGGAAGAAGAAAAAAAAAGTATAGGAAAAAGGTTTTAGGGAAATATTGTCCAGGTTGGTGTACACGTGTTTTCATACTTTTATTTTCCAGAATATATTGGTATAATCTAATTTCGTTTATAACGTATGTTTTGGAATGAATTGTTTGAGAATAGTGTTTGAAAATAATTGTTGAATATTCTAATATAATTGAATTTCTTTTATATCGTATGTTTTCGAATAAATCGTTTTGTGAATAATGTTTGGAAATGATTTTGGAATATTTTGATATAATTATTGATTTGTAAATGATGTTTGAAAACAATTTTGGATTATTTTGATATGAGTATTGATGAAAGTTTTGGATTTGTAAATATTAATATCAATTTGTAATTGAAACTGAACGGTTTGGAAAATATATATATATTTAAGGATTCTGAATTATAGTTTCATTTGATAAAAATTTATAAAATCTATTGATGAAAGTTTATGGAATATTTAAAGTATAATTGTTTATATATTATGTAAATTTAAAAATTTACTAACTGAAAATTTTATTCGATGGTGATTATATTTATATGACTTTCTTAGAAATTTCATGCTTTTGATGTGAATGATTTTGAAAATGACATTTGAGTGGTATTTTTGAATTATGTTGGGGTACACATCTTTTCTAAATATTAGTTTTCAAATTCGATTTGAATAATTGAATTTTTTTTTTTAATATTTCGTATGTTTTTGATTAATTTGATTTGTGAATAATATTTGCGAATAATATTTGATGGTAATTTCAGATTTTATTGATAAGGATTATATAGATTTTGATGATTTTTAATTTTCTAAATAAATATTGACATATTAAATTTCTGTTTTCAAATATGTTTTGAATATTATGTTTTACAGTTATTTATCGATAGTGATTTTGGATTACGATATTATGATTATTAAATTAAGAAATATATTCAATTATGATATTGGATTCATGGAAATTGATAATTGATGGAAATAATGATTTTGGTAATATTAATATTGATTTGTATTGAGTTTATTTCATTTGAGAATTTTATTGAAAATGATTTTGGTAACTGAGTTGAATAATAATTGTGAATTACGTTATTGTATATGTGTTTAAATGATTTTAATTTTCAAAACATTTTGATATAATCAAATTTCGTTTATAAAGTGAGTTTTCAAATTAATCATTTTATGAACAATGTTTTGAAAATGATTCTGAATTAGTTGATGCGATTACGCGACGAAAAGTTTTATTTTATATATATGAATTAAAAATGGAAATGGCCCTATGGTACTTGAACATCGGAAACATGGATATAGGAGGTTGGTATATCAGCTGGGTTTATTTCAGCAGTACTGCACCGATATTAGTGACTGTTGGCGGGTGACCCAAAAGCGGCCCGGGACGTCACACCGATATTACAGATATTAGGTTCGGCGGGCAGCCACTGAGTGGTCGATGTCGAACGGCCCATATTCCAGTCCAGTAAGTTATGTTAAGTATACCAAAGAGGTAGGATTGAAAAGAAATTAATGAAGTTTATAGAAAAGATTTTTGAATACTTTTATACGATTGATGAATAAGATTTACTGAAATTAGCTGAATATCATTGTGTTTTGATATATAGTTGTTATGATATTTTACTTGTGAAAATATATTGGTATTCCTATTGATATTTAAATTTGGACATTTTTATTTATCGTTCCTATTATTTGATATTTGTAACTTATTACTTGATTTATGAATAAGAAATTTGGAAAAAAAATCTCGAGTAATGAGTTACGATTAATTTTATGTAAAAAGTTATACAGGAAACTATATTACATATTGAATATTTTGATTGATTATTTGTTGGAAAATATTGTGGATATGTGTGTGTGTGTGTGTGTGTGTGTGTGTAAAGGAGTATGAATACCGAGAATAGAGTATTTATGAAATTATAAGAGAAAAGTTTTGTTTGATTAAACGTTTTGCTTAATATGAACATTTGATTTGTTTTGAGCGGTGTATTTGATATAATATGATTTGTATTTTTTGAATATATGTTATAAATGATATTATTTTAAATTTGTAAATTCGATTTGTGTACACCTACTAAGCGAAATGCTTAGCGCGTTGATTTTATCACGCGTAGGTAATAGAGGTTCCAGTGAATAAAAGGACTGAAGAGTTGATAGCTACAGAGAAGAGTTTAAAGTCACATCACTCCTATGTATCTTTTTAAATCCTGTTATGTATTCAGTTATTAATGCATGCATGTACATAAAAGAATGTAAAAGTTTGTAAAGTATAAGTTTTTTGTTTTTAAATAATTTGGTTTATGTATTTTAAAAATATGAGATTTGATTATTGTTTTGAATTATAGTTTACTTATTTGATTTATTGATTATGTTTGGAAAGTCGCATCGAATAGAAGGATGCGTAATTGATTGAGAAATGGATTTAGAAGTGTTTTGCAAATGTGTTATTTGAAATTTTGTTTGAAATAGGATTTTTGGAATGTCAGAAAAATAGAGGAAACTCTGACAAAACATTTTTCCAACTATTTATGGGTCCACTGTTAATGATTTTTGAAATACAAAAATATAGTTTTCAAAATAATTTTCAAATTTTAAACTAAGTAAAGTAAGATTTTGTAACCGGGCGTTCATTGGTTCAATCCAGACGGATCGGGTCAGGGGGTGTTACAGTTACCATGAAACTCACACCACTTGGAGTTGTCTCTTGAGTCGGGAGGACTTCTAATCTTGGATGGCCACTTCACTAAGTTACCCATACATTTAAGAACGGCAATGACTTCCTCTGGCCTGATGCTTAGATTGTAGTCTGGCAACCTATTCTTGGGTCGTTCGGTTGGTCTCAATGGTCGATCTACCTGTCGACGCGTGCCCTGCCACTGTTTTGCCTCGAGGATGTAGGGTATGGTTCTACCCTCCGATCTGTCGAACGTCGTTCGACTCTGCTGTTGCTTCTGCTGTCTGACCTACTCAGTTTGGCTGGCTTGTAGTTCACTTCGTCTTCCTTCCATTTGATTTGGGCCCAAGCTTTAGCCAGTACATCCTCCATTGTTTTGCAAGGGTACTTGGTCAGCTCCTTGTAAAGGTTAGAGTCATAGAGCAAACCTTTCCGGAAGGCTGAGATAACTGTTGCTTGGTTGCAGTGTGGGATGGACACCTTCTCCTTGTTGAATCTCCCAACATAGTCACACAGCCGTTCGCCATGCCTCTGACTGATGGTATACAGATTGTTCGACTGCTTCTCTAACTTCCGGCTGCTTGCAACTTGTTCCACGAAGGTGTTCGTGAGCTGGGAAAATGAACTGATGGAGACGTTTGGGGAGGTTGGTATACCACTGTAGGGCTGGTCTTACCAAGCTTGACCTAAACCCTTTGCACATGCATGCCTCACGTAGGTCGCGCGAAATCACTGCGGTGAACATCCTCGGGAAATATTGTGCAACATGATCGTCCAGATCAGTCATGCTGTCGTAGTGCTTCATGTACGGGAAACTGAATTTCCAGGGCATCTCGACCAACTCGATTTCGTCGACGAAAGGAGAGTCAACAAAGCTATTTACTGCACTCTTTTTGATGGGAGCGGGCATTCTAGAAATGCGTTGAATGAAGGCCTCCATCTCAGCGAATCTGCGCGCTAAATCAGGATTAGCGAAAATGAGATTGGAGCTTACCATTTCGGGGTTGGATGGAGTCGAATGCGATGGACCCGAGGGTGTTCCCTGAGGAAGTGCGACAGGTTGAACTGGAGTTTCGCTGACGCCATTTAGGGTCGTGACGTTCGGCACTTCCTGGGTTACTCTTAGCGGATCGTCGTTTTGCAAAGCCATTGCCTATTCTGGTGGTTCGACATTGGTAGGGGAGTCACGTTGACGTCATTCCCAGCTGCTTGGGAACCAAGTTCGCCACCTGCATGAATAGGGTTAAGGTCGCTCATAGTCATACCTTGGTCTTCACGTCGAGCGACAGGATAGTACTGGTTGGGAGCATTGCCTAGTGGTCATGCCACCGTGAGGGAGTTGACCTTGGTGTGCAGCTCTTAGTTCTCCACCTCCAAAGCTTACAACTTCTAGGTGTTTTCCTGCATTTGGGATAGGATGAGTTGCAACCTAACCTCTATTGCACCATGATCAGAACCGTCGTGCGACATGGTCGTGTAGAGATGTAGGACTCTAGCTTTGCTCGTTCAATGATTGCAGTGACCCACGGTGGGCGCCAAATTGTAGACCACAAAAATGGTAGGACGATGATCGGGGCACTACAACCTATTAAACAAGATTCGACTGGTCGACCGAAGAACTTGGACACCGGGGCAGTGTCAACCAAAGATACTCCGACTATCAAGTTAGTAAGATGGTCGAAAAAGGAGTAAATAAGGTAGAACAAGGAATAAGATAACTTCCTGATTATCGATTATGAACGACGGAGGTCGAACGGATACGACGGAGTTGGCCGTGGAAGGTGTTGGCTAGTTGCCAGAAATCGTTTATGGGCGGAGGTCTTAAGTGATTGCTTGACGGAGTAGAGTATGCAAGTAATATTGAGTGCTTGAGAGAAATGAATTTTGTGAACCCTCACCCTGAGTGAGGGTTGGTTTATATAGAGGGTCACCTACCCGTTGGTGGGTGAATCCCCTATCCTTGATTTCGCGGCGCGGATAAGGGGGACATGATTCCCTCCCTTGACGGGGTCTTTAGAAGTTCAAAAACCTGTCGAGGTTCTAACTTAGTCTACTCAAGTAAGAGGTATGGTCTCCAGCAGAGTGTGCAAATGGTCGAGCAACCAACCGACCCAGGGCAAAGGTTATCAAGCGATAGAAGTGCCTTGATAGCTGAATTAATCCTCAAGGTGAGCTATTCTGGGACTAAGGTTCAATGTCGAGCGACATAGTCGTAGGTCATGTAGCGTTGAGCCATGTATGGTGTTGAACTATGCTATCAATAGTGGGAGACGCCGAAGTAATAAGTGGCTAATATCGAACAACAATTGTCCTGGATGTCGAGCTACAATGCCTATGCCTAGATAGCTGGTTCCTCCAATAGCTTAAGGTCGAGCGACACTTCCTGTAACACCCCCTGACCGAACCCGGCTGGATCGACTTAGGGAGCATTACCAGGTTTTCAAAACTTTTCTTAATTCTGTTTATAATTTGAAAATTAAATTATTTATAATTCAAAATCATTTCTAGTGAGCCCATCAAAATCAATTTTCAAAAATTTCAGCAGAGTTTCCTCTGTTTTTCTGATTTCCCAAAACCTGTTTTCAACAAATGTCCAACACTATATAATTTTTAACACTTCTAAATCAAACTTTCAAACAAATGCGCACTCTGCCGTTTAGTACGACTTTCCAAACAGTTTTAAAATAAAACAGTTCATAATTCACTATTCATAATCCTTTGATAATGAAAAAAACAGAAATCATAAAACAATTATTTACAAAACATCAATATATATATATATATATATAACACAATTACAGATTTCTGTATATGCATGCGTACTGAATATAATATACAGAACTATATAACTACCACAGAAATGTGACTCTGAACTCTCCTCTGCAGCTAGTACCTATTCAGTCTTTTCCTTCATTGGTATCTCTGTTACCTACGCGCGATAAAAACCAACACGCTAAGCATATAGCTTAGTGGGTGTATACTAAACTCAATTATCAAAATCATAACATAATTTCATAGTAAAAATATTACAATGCTAACGTATAATAACATTATAAAATTCAATTCGATCACTGAAAGAAAACATATGAACTCAAGTTAATGAAAGCATTTAAATATAATCAAGATCTCATATGAAATGCAGTTTCAATTCTTTTCTAATCATTTTACTCACTTCATTCACAATTCTGGCCCTTTGATATACTTAACATACTTCAGGACTGGAATATGGGTCGTTCCACCTCAGTGTCTGTCTGTCGAACATAACTCCCAACCCGAGGACCGGCTCTTGGGGCTCGCACTATCCAGGGGTGATACGTATAACTCCCTACCCTAGGACCGAGTGTTCGGAACCTAGAGAGGTACATATCTCCCTATCCCAGGACGAATCCTTAGGAAGGTACGTGTCTCCCTACCCCAGGACGAATCCTTAGGGAGGTATATAATATCACATCAATATCAATAACGGTGCAGTACTGCTAAATAAACCCAGCTGGTATACCAACCTCATATATCCGTATATATGTTCAAGTATCCTAGGGCCGTTTTAATACAACAATTTCACATAATAATTGTAATTCATAAATCGAATTTAAACTCAACGAATATTAAAATTCAATCGATATTAGTAAAACATATATACATGATTTCATGGAAATTCAACGAGTTGTTCATACGATATTCTGAAATAGTTTATTTCAACATATTCAACAAATCAAAATACGATTAAAGCCTGATACGCGATATACGATTAAAACGAAATCATTCAAATAGAACAACAATATAAACATGTAGTTACTAAATTATCCAAGAATTTCAAACTCAAACCGAAAACACGTAATAATTTTCATAAAGATCTCAAAAATGAGTGTACACCAACCTGGATACCATTTTACCGACTATTTCTTTTCTGAATTTTCTTTTTTTCCTTTTCTCTTTTCTCTTTTTCCTCCTCTTTTCCTTTCTCATTCTTTCTTTCTTCTTCCTTTTCTTCTTCTTCCTCTTCTTTTCTTCTTCTTCTTCTTCTTTTTTCTCTCTCTTTCTTTCTCTATTTTTCTTTCTTTTCTTCTCTCCAGTCTCTCTCTCCCTTTTCTATTTTTGTGGTTGCTTTCTCCAGAAGCTTTACCGCCCACTTATTTTTTTAATAAAATTTCGGTCATCGCGACCTGTGGTCGCGCCACCTAGTCGCGTTGCTCACTAGAGGAATTTCACCGCTTTCATCGCAATTAACCATCGCGGTACCTGGTCGCGTTGCTCACTGCCCAAAATCCACATTTTCATCGCGAACTAGTCAGCGCGATCCCTAGTTGCGGTACTTATTGCCCAAAATCACCATTTTTCATTGCGAGCGACTCATCGCGATCTCTGGTCGAGGTGAGTGGTCACGGTACTTATTGCCAACTTTTTCTTCTCTTTCATGCGTTCTTTCTGGACTGCTCTATCTGGTCTACCTGGAAACCATATAAATATACATACATTTAATTATATTTTTCACCCCTCAAATCATAAATATTATATCCACATATTCAAAATCAATTATTTGAAATTAGGGATGTTACACCTTATCCTTGATAACCCCAAAAATCTGCCTTTTGTTATGCCCAATAGAAGAAGGAAGCTCTAAGTATTTTTCGTGGCAAGAGACCACATCCATACAAGAATTTTTTTTAATCTCCCCCCTAACAGTTCCAGGAGTATTAGGACTGAAAGAGAGGGCAGACTTCTCAAAGTTGATGGACTGCCCCGACACCACCTCATATCTATTCAAAATATCCTCCAGACAATGACTCTCTTCCTTAGAAGCCCTAGCAAAGATAAGACTGTCGTCTATAAAGAAAAGGTGAGAAACCCAAGGGGCTCCCCTAGCAACCTTGATTCCATGCAAACAACCTGAGGCCTCTACTTGCAACAAGAGAGCCGAAAGGCCTTCTGCACATAAAAAAGAGAGATACAAAGAAATGGGACATCCATGCCGCAGTCCCCTAGAAGGAATCACATGAAACCTTGGCTCCCCGTTGATAAAGAACGAATATAGAAAGTCACACAACATATCACTTTCTAAATCCATCCCCTATCAAACCCCAGCTTCTCCACAATACACTCCAAGAAGATCCATTTATCTTGTCATACACTTTGCTCATATCCAATTTAAGTGCAATATTTCCGTAAGAGCCCCCTCTCTTGTTTTTCAAAGTATGCAAGCACTCATAACCTACCACAATATTATCAGAGATAAATCTTCCAGGAATGAATGCACTCTGATTTTGAGAGATCACCTCACCAAGGACAATTTTTAAATGGTTAGCAAAAACCTTTACAATGAGCTTGTACATCACGTTGCACAAACTAATAAACCTGAAATCACTCACCCTGACTGGAAGTTTAACGTTCGGGATAAGCACAACAACAGCCTTCCCCAACTCTCTCATATCGACCCTCCCCCCCCCCCATTGAGAATTTCAAGCACTGCTCCAGACACCCTACTACCCACCACATCCCAATACTTTTGGTCAAAGAGAGCCGGCAACCCATCAGAACCGAGAGCCTTTAAGGGGCCATTTGTTTTAAGGTTGCCTCTACCTTGGCCTTGGAAAAGCGAGCTGTCAACTTTTTGTTCATACTGTCGAAAACTTTCTTGTCAACACAATCACACATACTCATCACATTAGCCAACAATGGATCAGCCGAGGTAAATAAATGCCCATAATATTTTGTGATAACAACCTCAATATCGTCACAGTTCTTGGACCAGCCCCCACTATCATTCATCAGCCCACGAATTCTTTTTTTTTTCCTTCTAAGGGAAGCCTTGGAATGGAAGAAACTCGTGTTTCTGTCCCCTACTTTTAGCCACAATGCTCTCGAGCGTTGCCTCCAATAGATTTCTTTTTTAGCTAACAAGTTATCAAGTTTGCTATCCACCAACCTCAAATCAGCTATAATAGCCCTGCCACCTTCCTCAAGCCATTTCAGATCAACCCTACAAGCTTTAATTTTTACATCTATCTTTTTTCTTTCTCAAATTCTAGCTCAACAGCCCATTAGCCACAGCCCTAAAACTATTTCTAACCCTAGAGACTGCATTCCTGCAGTAGGAATTATTCTAGGCACCCTTCACTATCTCTCTACAGTCAGGCTCCTCAACCTAAGCCTCTTCAAAATGGAACCTTGAGTTCCAACGCAAACCCCATCCTTGAACTTAGAAACTTTAAAAATACTAGACACCAATAAAGGACGGTGACCTGAACCAATCCGTTCAAGGTGCTTCCACAAAGGCATTCTGAAACATGGCTCTCCATTTCAAGCAACATAACATTCTATCCAATCTTTCCTGTACAAAATTCCCACCACTCTGCCTATTCGACCAAGTAAAACAGCTGCCCCTAAAACCCAAATCCAGCAACAAACACTCATCAATGGCTTCCCGAAAATCAGCCATAGCTTTGAAACTTCTAGAGGAACCCCCTTGCTTCTCATTATCTTTAAGAACTTCATTAAAGTCACCCCCAATCAATCAAGGAAGCGAACTCAACCCACCAAGTCTACGTAATAGAGTCAAAGAATGATGCCTACAACTTTGATCCGATAAACACGTCTACCGTTCTGAGAGTGCAGCCTCGGGTTTTTAGTGGAATAACTCCGAGATTAATAATCGTGAAATATTAATTAAAGAGTTTTAATTAATATTACTAAGTATTATTGGAGCTCAAAACTGTTGGTCCATTAGGTGCCCTTGCTAGCCCTTATGATTGTTGGTAACGAGGGTCACGATAGATTAATTGAATGGTATAATTAATAGTGTTATGAAAGTAATGCAATTTAAATAAAAGAGAATAATTAAATAATGTGATTATTTAATTAATTAAATATTTAATAAAATAATAGAAATTATTAATTATTAATTATTAATTCTATTTATTAAATATGGGGTTACGTGATTAAATATTGACTATGATAAAAGAATTAAAATAATTTGATTATTTTAAAAGTCCTAATAGTCAATTATTAAAATCTTTAGGAGATCAAAAATAAAAAGGATTGGAAATCCTATTTTGACTTGGTCAAACCAAAACCCTAAAGAGCTAATATATAAGAGTTATATAGTTAGGAAAAATTAACCTAACACACGAGTGAAAAAGAGATTGAGAATTCGGCCAAGAGAAAGAGAGAAGAAAAGAAAAAAGTTTTTTTTTCTGGCCCACTTTCTTGCAGGTTCGGCTGGCCCTAGAGAGGAGAGATTCTCCATCCGTTCTTTTCACATGACCTCCAACTCTTGCCGTGACGTGCCCACACACACGTTGTCAGACATCGGATTATAGCGTGAAAGATCTGGTGGTAGATCGAGAAATCAGAAAAAGAAAATCAAGAAAAATGTATGTAGTTTCTTGTAATCTTTTTCGGCGTATATATAATAACTCGTTCCTGATTGAAAAATAGTTTTTCAATTAAAAGAAAATTTTTAAAACCTAATTGCGCATGTTATACGATAATCAAACATTTTTAAAACTTCCTTCACTGTTACCTATGGAAAAGAATGAAACTCGACGGTTGCAAATATTGGCAGCAAGGTATGTCATCAACGACAACTTGCTGATCAAAAGTGGATTTGCAACGCTATTACTACGATGTGTATGGTTGAAGAGGATGTTATTTCCATCCTTAATGAAATTCACGTAGGCCTGTGTGGTAACCATACTAGGGGGCTTTCGTTAACTCACAAGGTATTACGTCATGGCTTCTACTGGCCAACAATGAAGCAATACGTAATTGTTGGCATTTATGCCCTAAAGCTTGTAATTATAAATGGTTAAAGACTTAATAAGATTTATTTAGATTATCATTCTAGTTTATAAATGTTTTATATTCAGTAATACATTCGTATTGTGCAAGAACATCTTAGATTGCAAGATGTAATCTCAGAATGAGTATATGATGGTCACATATAGAGAGGATTCATTTTGAGACATGCAATCTAAAGAGTCCGTAGAGAGCGAACAAACCTGAGTACTTTGTTTGTCATTGATCTACTACTGCGGTCCATTCTGTAAAGTACGGTGGTCTTATCCTAGACCGCTCATGTGGTTGACATGAGAATGGAGGCACCTTATATGATGAAATCATATAGGACTGGGCCACGATTTATATGAATATCTTACTAAGATCCGTTAGTAAATGAGATTCATATATAATCGATAAACGATGGCTATTTATAGGTGCTCTTAATCTTGAGTGTCTTATCGACTCCTTCAGGTTGGATCGTGGCTTTTGATTTACCATGAGTGAGGTTTATGAGAATCTCGACCAATACCTCCGTATCTTGGAGTTGTGGTTTGGCTTGTGGCTGGGAAAATTTGAACACAATAATGGAATCCACTCTTTCTTGATTGAAGTAGATGAGTAATTCCCTTAAGGGTTGATTCGGGGTTTGAACGATTATGAGCGCTCTCCTTCTTCCGTGAGGAAGACAGGATTTAATTGCTTATTAGATAATCAATGGTACTTAAAGGAAAAGATATTTTTAGAGGGGTATAACGGACTTTATTACCCAGTTCTAGTTATAAACTATTTGTGGAGGATCACACTATATGCAATTAGCTATATCAATGGACACTGAGACTTTGAATTGTATAAACACGTCTACAGTTCTGAGAGTGCAGCCTCGAGTTTTTAGTGGAATATTAATTAAAGAGTTTTAATTAATATTACTAAGTATTATTGGAGCTCAAAACTATGGGTCCATTAGGTCCCCTTGCTAGCCCTTATGATTGTTGGTAACGAGGGTCACGGTAGATTAATTAAATGGTCTAATTAATAGTGTTAAGAAAGTAATGCAATTTAAATAAAAGAGAATAATTAAATAATGTGATTAATTAATTAATTAAATATTTAATAAAATAATAGAAATTATTAATTATTAATTATTAATTCTATTTATTAAATATGAGGTTACATAATTAAATATTGACTAGGATAAAAGAATTAAAATAATTTGATTATTTTAAAAGTCCTTATAGTCAATTATTAAAATCTTTAGGAGATCAAAAATAAAAAGAATTGGGAATCCTATTTTGACTTGGTCAAACCAAAACCCTAAAGAGCTACTATATAAGAGTTATATAGCTAGGAAAAATTAACCTAACACACAAGTGAAAAAGAAACAGAGAATTCGGCCAAGAGAAAGAGAGAAGAAAAGAAAAAAGTTTTTTTTTCTGGCCCACTTTCTTGCAGGTTCGGCTGGCCCTAGAGATGAGAGATTCTCCGTCCGTTCTTTTCACATGACCTCCAACTCTTGCCGTGACTTGCCCACACACACGTTGTCAGACCTCTGATTATAGCGTGGAAGATCTGGTGGTAGATCGAGGAATCAGAAAAAGAAAATCAAGAAAAATGTATGTAGTTTCTTGTAATCTTTTTCGACGTATATACAAGAACTCGTTTCTGATTGAAAAATAGTTTTTCAATTAAAAGAAAATTTTTAAAACCCAATTCCGCATGTTATACGATAATCAAACATTTTTAAAACTCCCTTCACTGTTACCTACGGAAAAGAATGAAACTTGACGGTTGCGAATATTGGCAGCAAGGTATGTCATCAACGGCAACTTGCTGATCAAAAGTGGATTTGCAACGCTATTACTACGATGTGTGTGGTTGAAGAGGACGTTATTTCCATCCTTAATGAAATTCACGCAGGCCTGTGTGGTAACCATACTAGGGGGCTTTCGTTAACTCACAAGGTATTATGTCATGGCTTCTACTGGCCAACAATGAAGCAATACGATATTGTTGGCATTTATGCCCTAAAGCTTGTAATTATAAATGGTTAAAGACTTAATAAGATTTATTTAGATTATACGATGGCTATTTATAGGTGCTCTTAATCCTGAGTGTCTTATCGACTCCTTCAGGTTGTATCGTGACTTTTGATTTACCATGAGTGAGGTTAATGAGAATCTCGACCAATACCTCCGTATCTTGGAGTTGCGGTTTGGCTTGTGGCTGGGAAGTTTTGAACACAATAGTGGAATCCACTCATTCTTGATTGAAGTAGATGAGTAGTTCCTTTAAGGGTTGATTCGGGGCTTGAACGATTATGAGCGCTCTCCTTCTTCCGTGGGGAAGATAGGATTTAATTGTTTATTAGAGAATCAATGGTACTTAAAGGAAAAGATATTTCTAGAGGGGTATAACGGACTTTATAATCCAGCTCTAGTTATGAACTATTTCTGGAGGATCACACTACATGCAATTAGCTATATCAATGGACACTGAGACTTTAGATTGTATAAACACCTCTACAGTTCTGAAATTGCAGCCTCATGTTTTTAGTGGAATAACTCCGAGGTTAATAATTGTGAAATATTAATTAAAGAGTTTTAATTAATATTACTAATTATTATTGGAACTCAAAACTGTAGGTCCATTAGGTCCCCTTACTAGCCCTTATGGTTGTTGGTAACAAGGATCACGGTAGATTAATTGAATGGTCTAATTAATAGTGTTACGAAAGTAAGGCGATTTAAATAAAAGAGAATAATTAAATAATGTGATTATTTAATTAATTAAATATTTAATAAAATAATAGAAATTAATAATTATGAATTATTAATTCTATTTATTAAATATGAGGTCATGTGATTAAATAATGACTAGGACAGAAGAATTAAAATAATTTGATTATTTTAATAGTCCAAAAGGTCACAGTTTAAGTCTTTAGGGAGACTAAAAATAAATAGGATTTAGAATCCTATTTTGACTTAGTCTAACTAAAACCCTAAAGAACTACTATATAAGTGTTATATAGATAGGAAAAACCTAGCCAAACACACAAGTGAAAAAGAAAGAGAATTCGGCCACTAAAGAGAGAAGAAAAGAGAAGAAAAAAAAAGTTTTTTTTTCTCTCCCTTCTTTTGCAGGTTTCGGCCGACGTTCTTTTCACGTGACCTCCTTCTCTTGTCATGACGTGCCCACACACACGTTGTCAGACCGCGGGTCATAGCTCGAAAGATCTGGTGGTAAATCGAGAAATCAGAAAAAAGAAAATCAAGAAAAAGGTATGTAGTTTCTAAAGTCTTTTTCTGTGTATCTACAGGAACTCGTTCCTGATTGAAAAATGTTTTCAATATAAGAAAAAAATTTGAAACCCAATTCTGCATGTTGTACGATAATCAAAACCTTTTCTAAAACTCCCTTCGATTGGTATCAGAGACAGGTTCTAAGTTTTTGTATATACGCAAAAGAAAAAAAAAACTACATATTTCTTGTTTATTTTTCTTTTTCTTTTTGATTCTTGATCTGTGATATATTATTGCGTAGGGCACAAATCTAGAATGTATGATTTGTTTTTTATTGTTATATAACTGGATTGTATAATTTTAGAAGCGTAATTGGTCGTTAATTATATGGTGAATGGGTTATAGGATGAATTTTTATTTTTTGGCCAATTGTTTAGGGCAAATTTGTTTTTTCTTTTTTGTATATTTTTTTTATTGTTATTCTTGTAATCGATCTGCCGTACAAAGAGTCAAAGAAGCGGATGATGCGAAGAAGAAAATAAAAAAAAACGATTGCACAGCCCCAAGGGCAGCGGCCGTGAGCGCTCGAGCGCTGGCATTCGCTCGCGCCAAACGAGCGCGCGCAGGCTGCTGTCTCGCTTGCGCTGGGGCTGTTTTTTCGTGTTTTTTGCGGACAATATTTGCTGATTTTTCAGGAAAAATATTATCGAATATTTTCTGAAAAAGGTACAGAAAATTGGAGCGAACAACCGTGGGCGAAACGACCTAAGAATGCGCATGAAAGCGCGGCTTGCGCGAGAGCCTCGTGCACCTTGCATGCGTGCAGCTACGCTGCAAACAGCCGCACTTTCACATGCGTTAGGGTTGTTTAGGGTTTGTCTTGACCTAGGGTGCGTGTTAAGGTAACACGTGGACCTCTGGAAAAGATGTTAACTTTTGACAAAAATCAAGTTTGACTTGAATAGTTAAAGAATTTAACTCGAAGAAGAACTCTTGAAGACCAAGGAATGCCTTGGGAATACAATTGTAATTAGAGTTGTTTAAGTTAGATAACTCATATCACTCGGTCAATTACGTATGCTTTATTTATTTTCATGTGATGATTATATGGATGTTAAAGCATTGTCATACATATGAATGTCATCTAGATTAGGTGTGCCTACACATGCATAAATAATATATCATGTATAATTTTCATATTATATTGTTTTAATTTTAGGGATAATTGCAATGAAGTACCCTGACGTTTGGCTATATTGCAATGAAATCGTGAGTTTAGCCTTAATTGCATGTTAGTACCCTTGACCAAGTTGACCGGTATGTTGACTTTGACTTTTTTGGTAAAAAGACAAAATTGCCCCTGGTTTAAAAAAAATAAATTAAATAAAAATTTAAAAAAATTTTAAAAATTAAAAATTTAAAAAATGGATCTCCACCGTCCATCAATCAATCTTGATGGACGGTGGAGATACATTTAAAATATAAAATAAAAATTTAAAACTAAATAATTAAAAAAAAATTAAAAAAATATTTTATATAAAAAAAAAATTAGTGTTCTTGGTGGAGATCCAATCTGGATCTCCACCAAGAACATCAAGAACAAAAAAAAAAAAAAAAAATTGTTCAAACGCGAACCCAGATCTGGGTTCGCGTTCGAACCCAGCTGCTGGGTTCGAAGTCGAACCCAGCTGCTGGGTTAGCCTTCGAACCCAGCTCTGGGTTCGACTTCGAACCCAGAAATCTGGGTTCGAAGTCGAACCCAGAAACTGGGTTCGAAGGCGAACCCAGTTCTAGGTTCGACTTCGAACCCAGCTGCTGGGTTCGCCTTCGAACCCAGCTGCTGGGTTCGCCTTCGAACCCAGCTGCTGGGTTCGCCTTCGAACCCAGCTGCTGGGTTCGAACGCGAACCCAGATCTGGGTTCGCGTTTGAACAATTTTTTTTTTTTTTTTTTTTTTTTTTGTTCTTGATGTTCTTGGTGGAGATCCAGATTGGATCTCCACCGTCCATCAATGTTGATGGACGGTGGAGATCCAATCTGGATCTCCACCAAGAACACTAATTTTTTTTTTATATAAAATATTTTTTAATTTTTTTTAATTATTTAGTTTTAAATTTTTATTTTATATTTTAAATGTATCTCTACCGTCCATCAAGATTGATGGACGGTGGAGATCCATTTTTTAAATTTTTAATTTTTAAAATTTTTTTAAATTTTTATTTAATTTATTTTTTTTAAACCAGGGGCAATTTTGTCTTTTTACCAAAAAAGTCAAAGTCAACATACCGGTCAACTTGGTCAAGGGTACTAACATGCAATTAAGGCTAAACTCACGATTTCATTGCAATATAGCCAAACGTCAGGGTATTTCATTGCAATTATCCCTTAATTTTAATGAGATTAAAATAGGAAACAATTTCATAAATGGCAATGGAATAATGGATTTAGTTTTTAGGAGTAAAAACTTGGTAATATCCATTAATTAACTAATCCCCAAATTAAAGAGTTCAATTAAAAAGATTAGTAAGGTTCTTATCATTAATTAAGATTAATTGGACTAATTAGTTAATTAAAAAGAACCAAATAATGATATTAGTTTTTAGGAGTAAAAACTTGGTAAATCTCATTAATAATTAATCTATATTAAAGTGTTTAATTAAAGTGATTAGTTAGATTCTTTGTATTAATTAAGATTAATTAGATTAATTACTTGATTAAAAAGAATCGAATAATGAGATTAGTTTTTATTAGTAAAAACTTGGTAAGGAGGCTGTTTGGCTCCAAAAGTTCTTGAGTGATCTGAAAGTTGTTCCAGATATGAATAGGCCCATGACACTTTAATGTGATAATAGTGGAGCTATGGCTAATTCCAAAGAACCAAGAAGCCACAAAAGAAGGAAGCATATAGAGAGGAAATATCATCTCATCAAAGAGATAGTGCAGCGAAGAGACGTGGTCGTGATGAAGATTACGTCGCAAGATAATCTGGCTAATCCATTTATGAAGACCTTGATGGCTAAAGGGTTTGAAGGTCACCTAGAGGGTCTAGGATTACGAGACATGTCCCATCTGCTTTAATACAAGTGGGAGATTGTTGGGATTTATGCCCTAAAACTTGTAATTGTAAATGGTTAAAGACTTAATAAGAATTATTTAGATTATCATTCAAGTTTATAAATGTTTTATATTCAGTAATACATTCGTATTGTGCAAGAACATCCTATATTGCAAGATGTAATCTCAGAATGAGTATATGATGGTCATATACAGAGAGGATTCATTTTGAGACATGCAATCTAAAGAGTCCGTAAAGAGCGAACAAAACTGGGTACTTTGTTTGTGATTGATCTACTGCTGCAGTCCATTCTGTAAAGTACGGTGGTCTTATCCTAGACCGCTCATGTGGTTGACATGAGAATGGAGGCACCTTATATGATGAGATCATATAGGACTGGGCCACGATTTATATAAATCTCTTACCAAAATCCGTTAGTAGATGAGATTCATATATAATCGATAAACAATGGCTATTTATAGGTGATCTTAATCCTGAGTGTCTTATCGACTCCTTCAGGTTGGATCCTGGCTTTTGATTTACCTTGAGTGACTCCTCCGTATCTTGGAGTTGCGGTTTGGCTTGTGGCTGGGAAGGTTTAAATACAATAGTGGAATCCACTCCTTCTTGATTGAAGTAGATGAGTAGTTCCCTTAAGGGTTGATTCAGGACTTGAACGACTATGAACGCTCTCCTTCTTTCGTGAGGAAGACAGGATTTAATTATCCATTAGAGACTCAATGGTACTTAAAGGAAAAGATATTTCTAAAGGGGTATAACAGACTTTATGACCCAGCTCTAGTTATTAACTATTTGTAGAGGATCACAGTATATGCAATTAGCTATATCAATGGACACTGAGACTCCAGATTGTATAAACACATCTATAGTTCTGAGAGTGCAGCCTCGGGTTTTTAGTGGAATAACTCCGAGGTTAATAATCGTAAAATATTAATTAAAGAGTTTTAATTAATATTACTAAATATTATTGGAGCTCAAAACTGTGGGTCCATTAGGTCCCCTTACTAGCCCTTATTATTGTTGGTAACGAGGATCACGGTAGATTAATTGGATGGTCCAATTAATAGTGTTAAGAAAGTAATGCGATTTAAATAAAAGAGAATAATTAAATAATGTGATTATTTAATTAATTAAATATTTAATAAAATAATAGAAATTATAAATTATAAATTATTAATTCTATTTATTCAATATGAGGTCATGTGATTAAATAATGACTAGGACAAAAGAATTAAAATAATTAAATTATTTTAATAGTCCAAAAGGTCACAGGTTCAAGTCTTTAGGGAGACTAAAAATAAATAGGATTTAGAATCCTATTTAACTTAGTCAAACTAAAACCCTAAAGGACTACTATATAAGTGTTATATAGTTAGGAAAAACCTAACCAAACACACAAGTGAAAAAAAAAGAGAATTCGGCCACCAAAGAGACAAGAAAAGAGAAGAAAAAAAAAAAATTTCTCTCCCCTCTTTTGCAGGATTCGGCCGACGTTCTTTTCACGTGACCTCCATCTCTTGCAGTGACGTGCCCACACACACGTTGTCAGACCGCGGGTCATAGCTCGGAAGATCTGGTGGTAAATCGAGAAATCAAAAAAAAAGAAAATCAAGAAAAAGGTATGTAGTTTCTAAAGTCTTTTTCTGCGTATATACAGGAACTCGTTCCTGATTGAAAAATGTTTTCAATATAAGAAAAAAATTTTAAACCCAATTCCGCATGTTATACGATAATCAAAATCTTTTCTAAAACTCCCTTTAGCTATCGTTCTGGTGAAGAAGCGTGACAAATGCCAGAGGTTTGCCAACATACCTTGAGCTCCCTCAGCTTTGTTCCACTCAATTATTAGCCTCTGGCCATTTGCCATATGGGAGATGGACCTTATTGGGCCACTACCAATAACCCACGGTAAATGCAAGCACGCGATAGTCGCTGTGGACTACTTTACTAAATAGGCGGAAGCTGAAGCTCTCAATGAAATTTTCACCAAGAAGATTGAAAATTTCGTGTGGAAGAAGATTGTGAGCAGGTTTGGGGTCCCTCAGAAGATCGTCACAGACAACGGCACACAGTTCAAAAGTCAAAGGTTCAGGTCGTTCTGTGAAGACCTCGTGATAACCAAGAGATTTTCTGCCGTTAAGGGGGTTTAGGCAGACAAGCTCTCAAAGGTACTATGAGCTTATAGGACTACCGTGAGAAGTACTACAAAGGAGACCCCATTTTCCATGGTTTATAGAACAAAGGTTATGATCCAAGCTGAAGCTGCAATGTCGATCTAAAACAAAATAACGACCCACTTACAACGAATCTCGACCTGATCGAAGAAAAGAGGAACGCTGCTCGTTTAAGAGTAACTATGTACCAACAGAGGTAGCAAGGTACTATAACAAGAAGGTCAAGTTGCGACAATTCAATAAGGGTGACCTCGTTCTAAGGTTAGTTCTACCCGAAGCTCGCAATCTGCGAGAAGGAGCACTAGGCCCTAATTAGAAAGGACCTTACGTGGTAGATGAAGACCTAGTAAATTAGGCATACCACCTCGTGAATGTCAACGAAGCTCGAGTTCCACGAGCTTGGAATGCAGAACACTTACGCAAGTACTACTGGTAATTTCTTTTATGGGTACGAAGTGTATCAGTTCCAAAAACTACATCAATAAACTTCTTTTTCTCTACAAGCTTTGATGTACTCTATAACTACTCTCGAACTTGGAGGGCTAAGGGAATGGTGATGAAGTGAAAAAACGACATGCAAAATGGAAATTTTCAAAAAAAAAAAAATTCAAGTGTTGGCAACACTCACAAATGAGAAGGTGTTTGCCTTCCAACTAGCGAGGTCAACCAAACGAGCTTGCAAACGATAAGGTTTTCAACCTTTAAATCAGAGAGGTCATTAAAATTGAGTATAAAAATTGACGAAACTTGCAAACTAAAGAGCTCACGAGCTCTCAAACTAGCGAGTCAATAAAAATACGCGAGGTGACAAAAACTTACAAACAAGGAAGTTAAACGCTTTCAAACCAGTGAGGTTGCAATTATTAAAGTCTTATAAGCTTTAAGTTGAAAAGTATGAAATTATTTGCGAACATAATTATAAAATGCTTAAATGAGCAAATAAAGAAAAAATACTACAACTTGAAAGCAAAAGACAAGTGTCCATTCAATTAAAAGGCAAGGAAAATTACCCAAGGCGAGATAAAATTACAAGGTTCACAGTTCAAGAATTGGAACAACTATAAGAAATTGACTTGCAGAAAATACATTGAATCATTGAAAAAACTCAACAAAAACTGCAAACATTCCCCGTCCTAAGATGAAGGTTTGCATGCTTGGAGATGCCCAACATATTAAAGAGACTGAGAAAACCGGTCTGGATTATATGGACGTTGAAGCATTGAAGTATCCTCAAATCTGGCTAGCTGGGGGCTCCCCACCTCTTGGAGCAGCTAAGGTGTCAACAAGAGCTGCGAGGTTCGCAGACTCCGAGGTCATGATCCTCTTCTACTCCACGATTCCATTTCCAGAAGGCTCCCCAGTAGCTCCCTCTGTGGCCTGCTTCATAGCTTTTTCAAACTCAGTCTCTGCGCGTTGAATCTTGAAATCTTCCATCCAATCTGTCATAGCTGGGTCGAGGAAGCTGTAGTTGAGGTTGGGATGCTCGTACCATATATTATATAGGATATCGCCGTAGGCTTCACTCTTTATTTCCTTCTTGCATTCCTCAAAGTCCTTGTCCTTCTAGGTGAACTCCTTATTCTTCTTAGCAAGCTCGTCATTCAGCTTTTCGACCAGCTTATTGACATTGTCAATGCCGTCCCCAGCCTGAGGGACTTGACCCTTCGGCTTTTGGATTTTTCCTTTATACTTGGATTTGTTTTCTTCTAGGGTCTTCTCTAGCCTTTTCATATTGGCCCTACACATATTGGCCTCCTCAGTCAGTTTCTTGGTGAGCTCCGTTGTGCTGACACGTTTATCCTCGAGGTCCTTGATCTTTTTCTATGCGTCCTTGAGCTCCTCATGGTGCTTCTTAGTCTCACACTCGTATTCGAGCAGATCCTTGAGCGCGAGATAAGCGGACTGTAAAAAAACAAAAATAAGTAGCAGAAACTACAAAAATAATCATGTTATTGCAAACAGAAACTTACCAAGTATGAGTAACGGAGCAAGAATTCATGAAGAGGCACCCCGTGAGTTTCCTCTATAACCCAGCCTAAAGGCCTAGTCAGGAACTCATCAGCGGTAGCCAGAGCCTTCCTAACGAGGTCCCTCCCAAAGGGGCCAAGGGCCGAGGTTACAGTTGGGGTGGTGATAGTAGGGACATTGAGTCGACCATCTCGTTATTCTGACTCCCCCTTCAGTGGGCTTCTCCCTATCAGCAGGCTCCTACCCGTTATCCTTCCTCTTCTCCCCGCCTTCGAAAGCATCAATTACAGAGGGAGTTAGAGGAAGTGAAGGAACGAATAGAAGAGGCCCCATCAAAAGCGGAGGGAGGTCATCCTAATTGGATCCCCCTGTGACCTTCAGCTTCTTCGTCACGAGCAAGGAAGTGATGGGAGAGGATAGGCTTTGCCCCCTCTCTTGCCTGTAAGACCCCCCTCCCCCCCTCTGCCTGTAGGACGCTTCCTCATATTTAGCCCGTCTATGTCTTCTTATTCTTCTTCCTACTATTGATATTGTTGTTTTTGCTTATGTTTTTACTACTGTTGTTGTTGTTGTTATTATTGTCATTGTCGCTATAGTCGTTGTTGTTGTTGCTGAAGACCCTGCTCCTTGTCAGAATCGATCTTTTTATCCTCAGAGCTCGAAGTATACAGCTTCGCCTCCTCTTAGATATCTCGCTCGACCTCGAGCAGTTGTACCTTTCTCGGGTCTGGAGTGAGCTTGAAGTCTACAAGGAGTTTCTTTGTTGTTTTCTTTTGGTTCACGAACTCCTTCTCATCTTTTGAGAGCACAATTTGAAGGGCGTCAAGAATAGACCTCTCCTCGTTGTAGATCTTAGGGCGTTTGCCTGTACCGTCTGTAAATGAAAAGGAAGGGTTTAAGAAAAACGAATAGATAAAGATAGATACGTGTGAACACAATGATATTATCAACACCCTATGAGCTAAACTTACAAGGATTGAGCACGAAGCTCCTATTTTTAATCAATCTAATCTCGGGACCCTTGACAAAGAAAAACGACGTCTTGTAGGGTCCCGCGTTGGACTTGGTGTCAGAGAACAACTCTTTGTATTTGTGAGCTCGCATTAGGAGATAATAAATCACATCATGTAAAGCCCCCTCAGATGCGTTCTTGGGGGCTGGATTCTTCTTCAAGGTAAAGCAAAACTTGATTATGTTGTCACTGGTGTAGCAACACCGTGCCTCCGAAACATGAGATAGAGATAGATGAGCTGGGAATAAGAGTTGGGTGAGGGCTAGAATGGAGCGAGCCCAAAAAGGTTCAGGATGTCACTAAGAAACCCAGGAAATGGGAGCCTCAACCTAGCCTACATGTGCTAGTGGCTTTGTGCCACATAGCCCGAAGAAGGATAGGCGGTAATATCTTGTGAAGCTGGGGCGAGCAGCTTGTATCCCTTTGGGATATTGAAGGCTTTCACGAAGAACTTCAGGTCTGCCTTGGTGATGGTAGAGCGAGTTGACGAGAAGACCTCGTTCCTTTGTTATGGCTCTGTGCGAAGCACACCTCATGGAAGGTTAGCCCCTACCATCACACTGCCCACATCCTCCATGTCCCCCTCCTAGTTATCAGCAACCTTCGCCACTATAACCGTTCTTGCACGTTTCCTCTTGGACGGTCTGCTATCCGTTTAGCCAGAAGTCGAAGCATCGTCAGCTCAAAATTTCTCATAATTCTTAGTGGCCTCGACTATGTTTTTGTAGGCCGCGTCATCAAGAACCCCAACCCTACTTCCCTTATCACTAGAGAATTCATCCCCACTGACCTTATGGGAGTGACGTTTCTAATTACTATAGCCCGACATCTACACGAAAAATTAACCTACAAGTTAGTAGTGTAAAGTTAGCATAAATAACCCTAGTATCTATAGCAACCTAAGACTCGGGTCAGAAACATTGTTATAGGTCGTGGTTGTTTTAAGCTCTACCGGGAGAAAAAAGGTTGAGACACAATGTACATCAGATTCCTAATTTTCTCAGGCAAATCAGAAAAGACTAGAAATTGAAAAAATGCACTGACTTGAAAGCAATTAAAGAGAAACGGAGGAAATTTCATAGAAAAATCACCGTAGAAATCGAGGTGTGGAGTTCTTGAAGTGAGCAAGCAGAACTAGTGATTAATCGTCAGAAAATGCCCTCGTCGCCGGAAACAGAGTATGCAAAAGTTGTTAGAAGTCGGAAGTTTAAGAGAAAAAAGGTTTTGCCTTTGTGTTGCTGTTTAAATGTGGGGGAAATAGTGTTAAGTTCCCCTATTTATACCTTAACCCCTTGACCGTTAGATCGAGGTAATGATAAGGTGATAAAGTCCAACAGCTAGGCTACAATCTCGGAATGCATGGAGGCAACTAAAAGGCTGTGACTGACAGAATATATGTATTAAATGCACTTAATGAGACATGACGGTTGACATGATGGTGGCCACTATAGTGGAATCAGAATGGAGATCGTTACAATGACTTGGAAAAATAACCCACGGCCTGTCGAGGTCGAGATAAGGTTCCAGATTAAGCTCATAGGTCGTTTCTCCACTAAGCTCGTCACAGCTTCCACCACGATGTTATCAAACTAGAAGCTGGGAGGCTAATGTTATGTATATAATTTCAAAATCCAAATAGGCCTAGAAAAGTCAATAAATCCTACTGGGCTGGGAAAGCTAGTGAAATTAAGGTAGCAGGTAAGTTCCAACTGTAAGAGGTGAGGAAGAGATTAAACTCTTAAAGTTCGAAGCGAGCTATGACGCTACAGAATGCTAGGAAGAGTAAACATCACCTCAACCTCATCATTTCTCATCTCATTGTCACAGTTTAGCTCAAGCTTGCGGTTACTCAGCTCGATACGTGTTTTTTAGAGAAGGGAAGATCCCATAATTTGAAGGATCTGATCACACCAGTTGACCGAATTTGAATTTGCATTTATTTACTATAATTTAGTAATTGTATTCTTGTTTTAATTATGATAATTAGGGAAATTATTGTATTCCTGATTTCTAGTGATTCAATCAATGTAAACTAGTAATAACACCACTCCTTGAACACTATAAAAGGGAAGGATCATCACTGGTACAAGGGTTACAAAATTATTAAGAAAAAACACTAAAAAGAGATAGCTAAGAGCAATAATATAGCAGTGGATGTAGGTTTTGATTTTCAGCCGAACCACTTTAATAACTTCGCATCTATGATCTTGATTTGATTGATGAACCACTCTTGTTGTTGATTATTACTTTGACGTGATTCACATGTTAACATTTTGGCGCTAGAATGAGGGCCCGTTTGAGGATTCCAACCTCCGTTCTTTTTTAAATAAAAAAAACCAGATTTTGTCCCATTTACATATAGTTTTCTTACAATGATGAAAGGTGCAGGAACCCATTCAAGAACAGCAAGAAGCAATGATGTACCGCCAACTGAAGGACATTCAGAGGCATCTAACCTACCTCAACTTTCACCACTAGTTCCAAGCGTGGTCCCTGTGATCCTTATGATCTTAGCACCTGTCTCAAATCCACATGTAGGCCTATTCCCTCCTCGAGCGGATCCACAGGGAAATGACCAGGCTGGCCCCTCTAGGCCGCCATACTTCAACTTGTGGATGGAACGTGCTGACAGAAATGGCACGCAGTTATCAGCAGGTCGAGATAGAGAAAGTGCTAACAGAAATGGCACACAATTATCAGTTCCTAATGCAGAACCAGCTCGCGCGAGCAGGTCATCGAAAGCATCTTACCCCCACCTATAGTGCGGGTAGACCCAATCCACACAGCCTGTCATTCCACCAGATAGGATCCCCCTAGGCGTGATAAGGAGAGCTATAGGGGAACAAGGTGAGCGGCGTGAAGGTTCTCATCATACCGGACCGGTGATCCACGTGAACACCAATAGTGAGAGGTATATGGAGCTCAACAGAGATCGTCAAAGTGTTCCAGCCCATAGCTCGACCCACCGAGTCAGGTCGTCACGTCGTCAACACAAGACCTGCGATCAACTACCAGACATGGGCAATAACAGAAATGCCCACCGACCTGTGCCAGCCGCCGAAATTCCCAAAACTTAAGCTGCTGCACAACATACAAATAGGAGAGGAGGGTCGCCAGACAGGCGCCCTCGAAGGTCGCACAACCCGTAAAATCAACCCCAAGGCAATAGGGCAAATCGCAGTAAAGATAGTACGACCTCCATGGCATCAGTGGCAACCCATCCTACCCCCGAATATTAGGCATTGTTGTAAAGGTTGGAGCAGCTAGAACAGCGGGGTGGAAAGGCAGAACCTACAGACAGGTATATAGAGCGGAACCCGTTCTGCTGGGATATAGAGCACGAGCCACTGTCAGATCACTTTAAGATGCCCAATATTCCCCTTTATAAGGCGACGAGTGATCCCTTCGACCACCTGGACGCCTACAGCGTACAGATAAATCTCCTCACAATGAGCAGAAGAGTCAAATGCTGATGCTTGCTAGCGGCACTCGAGGATATTCCTAGGAAATGGCTAAGGGGACTTCTAGCCACGAGTATCGCGAACTGGGACCATTACTAGGAGAAGATCCTTATGCAGTGAAGAAGGAGCAGTACCTGATTTTTTATGTCAAGTTGAAGATGGAGCAGCTTCATCTCATTCATCTAATCTGTCATGTCAAGGACCACATTTACAGATCTTGTTCTTTGTTTTTATTTTTTAAAAAAATATTTTTTTTATTCATTTAATAAAATAAACAGATGTGATTGAATCTAAGAGGAGGATGAATGTACATGTTAACCTTTGTCAGATTAACGCGAACGAGTTAATGGCAGGGATGACCGTATAACCAAGTTAAAATATCAGGTGAGATTTGTGTTGATATGACCAAATCTTTTCTATCCATGTAATTATGTCAAACGTCAAGGTCATTTATACAATTTTCCCTTCAAAAAAGTAGAAAATATGTATAAAATCATAAATATTATTAAAACAAATTAGAAAAAATTAATAAAAAATAAAGGGGGAAATTCAATTCAGTCCCTAACGTTTCTTAAAAGATCACTTTTTTTTACTTATTTTTCTATTTTTAGTTTATTGTGTTTCTAAATTATTAGAAATAGATCAAATTAGTCATTCTATTAGTAAACCGTTAGTCATACTTATTGGTTCAAAGGGTACTTTAGTCTTTTACATGTGAAATATTTTTTAAAAAATAAATAAAAATACGACATACCCAATCAGATATGCCACATCATCCATTAAACATTATTTTAAAAAAAACTTAAATTTAAAAAATAAAAATTATTTTTTTAGGGTAATTATCAATTTGGTCCCTAACTATTGGGGAATCATCAAATTTTTAACACAGTTTCATTTATTGGTGCCCTTGGGCTCTAAGTTTTCGTAAATGTATCAATTTAGCCCTTCTGTGAGTCAACCGTTAGTCAAACTTAACTGTTCATGTAGTATTTTTGCTTTGAACCTATCAATATGGTCATTTTATATTAGTTTTTAAAAAAAAATAAAAAAAAATTAAATGGATCTCCACCGTCCATCAGGATTGATGGATGGTGGAGATCATATTGAATTTTGTTTAAAAAAAAAATTATTGTGAATGGAGAATTTAAAAAAATTATTATTTTTTTAATTTACTTTTTTTTCTTGTTGTTCTTGATGGAGATCCAGAGCAAGAAAAAAAAAATCTGGGTTGAAGAACGAATATGGGTTTGTATAAATGAATCCATAACACAAAAACCTCCCCACAAAAATCAATCTGAAAAATTATATAATTCAAACAAGAATCAGACTTAAATCTAAAAAATTATATAATTCAAACAAGAATCAGACTTTGTATATCTATCTAGCTATCAACAACTCAAAACCAATCATTGGTTTGACCTAATACCACAAGAAAGAATAAGAAGTGAATAAATGTTAAGAAAAGAAGGCGGTTTGCTGCAAAAAGATATGTCGTGGAGGGCTTCTTCAACCAAACCCATTCCCAAAATCCACCGCTCTCCTCTTCTTCGCATTTCCAGTACCCCTCAATCCGTTTACGCTCTTTCTCTCATCAAGGTGTCTCCTTTTCTATTCCTTACTTCACATTTTATATCTATTTTTTATGAGTGTGTGTTTATTTTTTATTGTTTAATTAGAGTGTGATTTACAGCACCCGAATCTGGGTTCGTTCTTCAACCTAAAATTTTTTTTTTGCTTGCTGTTCTTGGTGAAGATCCAGATTGAATCTCTATCAAGAACAACACAAAAAAAAATTGAAAATTTTAATTCCTCATTCATAATAATTTAAAAAAAAAACATTCAATATGATCTCCACCGTCCATCAATCTTGATGGACGGTGGAAATCCAATAATGTTTTTAAAATTTTTTTAAAAAATATAAAATTATCATATTACCCTTTTAATTTTTTTTTAAAGGGATATTACCCTTTTAATTATTAATAATATTTTTAAAAATTTGAGGGTAAAATTATCATTTTGACTTATTTAAATAGAGACAATGGAAAAACTGTCTTTTAAATATTTTTAATTAGTTTGACTTTTAAAAAATTTGTCAGAGGGACCAAATTGGTACATTTACAAAAGAACTAATTGCATCAACCTCTCCTGAGATTTTGCCAACTGTAAACGGAATCAACTTTATCGTTTATTGACAAACATCTTCCCTGCCCTTAGTAAAATTTGGTCAAATATAATAGTTGATCAAGGGAGGTCTTTATCAAAAAATTTAAAAGTTGACTAATGGGTGAAGAGGTCTTTGTCAATAAACCCAAAAGTTGACTCCGCTTGTAATTGAGCAAATCTCTGGGGAGGTAGGCGTTATTTACTCTTTACGAAAACTTAGGGCCCAAGGGTACTAATAAATGAAACTGCGTTAAAAATTTGATGATTCCTCAAAAGTTAGGAACCAAATTAATAATTGCTCTTTTTTTAAAAAGAAAGAGATCTGAAAATTTTCCAGATCTCTTCCTTTTTCAATTAAAAAAAAAGTATTCAAGTGATGGAGCGAGAAAGAGATCTAAAATTTTTTTGAATCTCTTCCCTCTTTAAATTAAAAAAAAAATTCATCGTAGATAAAGCTTCTCCATATGCGCTGGAGAAGTGATAAAGCGTCGCTCCATCTATCTGAGGCGACGATAAAGCGTCCATCATCGCGCCATCTGAGCGACAATAGAGCATTCATCGTTGCTCCATCCCAGAGCAGGATCTGCTCCATCACTTTTCTTTTTATTTTTTTATCTGGTTTTTCTTTTTTTATGGTGGATGGTTAATTGGTTGAGTGATGGGAATGGATAAATGATGATGATGAATATGGAGGTAACTTTTTTCTTTTTCTTTTTGTGGATGGTTTGGACCAAGGAGATAATCTAAGTTGAATGAGGGAGATGATGGTATTGTGGTTGAATAAGGAAGATGATGGTGTGGCTTGAATGTTTGATCTATTTTTTTGGTGTGGTCTATTGTTTTGGTGTGATCTATGTTTTTTTTAATGTTATATAAATTTTTTTATAGTTATATATTATATAATTTTATTAAATATTTTTTATATAATGTATTTTGGTGGATATATTTGTAATTTATTATTTAATAAAGGGTAAAATAGGCTTTTACAAATTTGTAACAGTTAATTGTTAAAATCTGGTCAGAGAAACCAATTTGATCCATTTATAATAATTTAGGGACTCAAATGACTAAAAATGGAAAGATAAGTAAAATATTGATATTTAAAAACAAATTAGGGACCCAATTGAATTTCTCCTAAAAATAAATAAACTCAAAGAAAAAAAGTTTGTTGGGCATGGAGCTATATGATATTCATCCTCCTCCATCACATTACAGTACAATTAAGCAAGTTTTCTTAATCTCTTCTACAATCTGACGGTCCACATCATCATTACATTCTTTCTCATCCTCTTCCATCACAAACACCACCACATATATCACCACAACACTACGATAAATCAAAGAATTGAAAGCAAAAAAAAAAAAAAAATTAGAACGCATCGATCCGCTTCATCTGATGGAGGACATATGCTTCATATATCGCTCCATCAGATGAAGATTGTTTCATTAGAGACGGAGCAAATCGCTCAATTAGTCGGCATAGTGGCTCAACTCTCTAGGTTTTAAGCGGACATATCGTTGTCCGGTAGGGCGTCCGGGCTCCAATCATTTCCATGATGTTAGGAGTGTAAAAAATTATCAAAAATTATAGGGATGACACTGTAATTATAGGGGTCTACATATACTATTTTAAAGCTATAAGGACTAAGTTGTAATTTACCACTATAAAGCGGCTGGTTGATATTTTTGCATATAAATTCGACACTAAAGCATTTAAGCTGATTTGAGTCACCAAAACATATCACACGTAATCTAGAGTTTGATTATTTTTTCTATTTACTATTTAAGAGAGAATTTACATATATCAATTATATTGTATTTGTATTTGAGCATAGGGAAAGCAGTAATAGTGTGAAAACCAATTATGTTGAAAGGAATCCAAGCATAACATATAACTTATTAGAGTTTGAGGTGTGTTATTACTAATATTGTATTAGGTAAGAGATTTGAGTCTTGAAGATCTTTATTAGCGGAGAAGTTTAAGCTTGTTGAAGCTAATGGATATAGCCAGGGGTTAGCTATAATATGATGTTTGATTTTATATATCTCTTATCTCTATAATTTGCAAGGTTGTAGAAAGTATTAGGTGCTAGTCGGGCGGCGACCCACCACCTAACACCTAAAATGCTTAAGCGAAGATTAAGGTAAATTTAGTGGTCTGTCGAAAGTCGGCTGGAGGCAGATCAAAGGCAGAGCGGTAGACGGAAACGGAGAAGAACCGAAGAAAAAGTGAAGAAGAAGAAGTGAAGAAGCTGAAAAATAGCTGCTGTGTTACTGTGATACGAAGAAGAAGAAGAAAAGAAATACCCAGAAGAAGAAGAAAGGAAAAATATATATATATATTAAAACATAACCCCAAAACGACACCGTTTTGGAGGTTAGGTTTTTTCTTTTAAAAAAAAAGGTTAGGCTTTTAAAAAAAAGAAAAACCTAAACCCCAAACGACGTCGTTTGGGGTTTAGGTTTTAATATATTTTTTTCTCTTCTTTTTCTTTCTTTTTCTTCTTCCTTCTCCGCCGCCGCTGTCTTCTTCTTTCGCTTTCTTTCTTCTTCTTCTTCTTCTTCCTCCGCCGACGTCGCCCTCGCTGCTTAATGGGCGCTTTGGTCCAAATCGCGGCAACGAGGCACCGCCTAGCGCCTCGCCACCGCATAATCGGCGCTTAATGCCGTTTTCTTCAACCATGATAATTTGTACAGTTATATTTATTATTTATCTTTATTGTTTGAGATTTCCACAAATATTTTAGAAATGCATTTTTGTGGCTAGGAATTTGCTAGAAACTTAATTCATCGTCCCCCCTCCCCCTCTTGGATTGTTTTTCAATCCAACCGTGTATGTGCCAAAACTTCTTACATATGATGCATTAATGAAAATCGTTGAATCAATTGTCGGTGTTTATTCAAATAAGTTTAACATTGTGGCAACCACGAACTAATAATCAATTTTGGAAATTGTGTTATATTACTGCTATTGTGGAAATCACAAGCAAGCATACCCCAAGGCACAAAGAATATCGTATGAAAGGAAGAAGAAGGCACAATCGCATTAACTGTAAGAATCCACCACCTGTACAGGATGCTAGCACATCTACAGTCAACAGGTTTATGTTCGAAGACCACACACTTATATGGGTAGTCTTGATGATAAGCCTGTGCACAAGCAGCCATAACTTGGCTGCAAGAATCCCGAATAACAATCCCTAAATCAATCATGGAAGCAGCCGAGTCCACAAACTGCATTTGTATTTACTTTATACAAACCACTAGGTGGAGGAGACCAACGAGGCATAACAGAAGCTGGAGGGGTCAAGCTAGTGTACAAAGGGGTCCCCAATGCAGCCTGATACTCTTCAAAATAAAAACGGACCCACTCAACAACCTCTGCAACCAATAACAGCGGCTCCAAATGAACAAAGCAATTACGATGAAACCAAATCCTCCAAAGCAAACTAACAAACTCTTCTAACTCTATCCTGGAACTGATGAATGCAAGTCTGCAAACCAATATGAACTCCTAGAAGTTCAAAGCCAGCGGGAAAGATGACCCATATATATAAACTGAATCGACTCGCATGATGAATGGACTTGAAAATAGGGCAACTCCACAAAGCATGCAGACTGGATTCCATATGACATTTACACAACAAACACAAGGAAGAGACAGGAATATGACGTCTAGCTAAATTCAAATTCGTTGGCAGCCAACCCTGACAAGCTCGCCAGAGAAATAACTTCACCTTTGGAGGGATTTGCAATTTCCACAGCACCTTCCACCAAGCAGCTAGCTCACAAGGATTCGAAGAAGAATGAACAGAAGCTGAGATTGAGCCCACCTTATAACCACTCTTCACAGTGTAACGACCATCCTTTTCATAGTGCCAACAAAATCCGTCCGGAATAGTAGAGGTACAATGAGGTACACTCAAGAAAGCCAAAGCATCTACTGGCAGAAAATATTCCCTTAGCAAATCTAAATTCCAACCACATGAATCTATTTTAAGGTCACTCACCAAGGCATTCTTTCCCAAAACAAATAAAGTAGAGATCTAGAAAGTAGAAGTTGCGGTACCTAACGAGACTTATAAATTCAGACTGAAACACCGATCCACCCACGACCCCCCATCTCTAGTAGCGAACGCCCTCAAAGAATGTTATTCCACATAAAGGATCCAGAAGAATCTGCTTTGGCATGCATGAGGTCCACATTAGGATAGTAACAGGCTTTAACACCTTTAGCTGCTAAAGACGTAGGATTGCAAATCAAACGCCGACATTGCTTCGCTAGAAGTGTTTTATTAAAGATCGAGAGGTTTCTGAATCCCAAACCACCATCAGCCTTACTAACACACGAACGGTCCCAAGAGCACCAATGGATTTTCTTTTTAAGAACTAATATTTGCCCTACCAAAACCTAGTGCACATTCGGTGAATATCATCAATAAGAGCTTGATGAAGCTTAAAAAGGCTTATCAAATAAGTCGGAATAGCTTGAAGACCGCTATGAGGAAAATCTCTCTACCACCCGCAAGAAAAAAATTTTGTTGCCGACCTTTAAGCTTAGTCCAGATTCTATCCCTAATATTAGCAAGCGGGAAATTCAATTGGTCCCTAAATTTTTTTCAAAACATCACTTTTTTTTTATCTTTCCGTTTTTAGTTTATTGGGTCCCTAAATTAGAAATAGATCAAAATGGTTCTTTTCTTAGTAAACCGTTAATCATACTTAACGGTTCTAGGGTTAATATTAGTCTTTTACATGTGAAATTATTTTAAACAAAAAAAACTAACTATCCAATTAGGACATGCCACATTATTCATTAATGTGAAATGACATAAATACCCCAAATTTAAAAAATAACTTTAAATAATAAAATAAATAAAAATGATAAAAAAAATAAATTTTTTTAAATGGATTTCTACCTTCAATCATATTAAAAAAAATAAAAAAAATATTTTTTAAAAAAGAAATGTTTTAAAAAAAATTTTGTTCTTGGGTTGAATAGAGATCCAGATTAAATCTTCATTATCCATCAAGATTAATCGAGGGTGAAGATCCAATGAATTTTCATCCAACCCAAGAAAAAAATAAAATTTTAATCATTGTACCAATGATGGAGGTAGAGGTGGAGGTGACCTCTTTCGCTGGGGCTAGAGATAGAGGTCTACCTCCAGCGACCTGATCTTTTTTGTTTTTTTTATTTTCTGGAGATCCAATCTGGAGTTCAACTCAAAAATAATTTTTTTTAAAATAATTATTTTCTTTATTATTTTTTAAATTTTATTTTCTTTTAAATTTTTTTAATATAATCTACATCGTCCATTAGGATAGGTGTATAGTGGAGATCCATTTAATTTTTCTAATTTAAAAAAAAATAAAGGAAAAATAATCATATTACCCTTCCTTCTGATTTTTTTTTATTGCAATTTACCTAATTTTAGTTTATTAATTTAATAAAGAGCAAAATAGATATTTTATGAATTCTATGACGGTGGACAATGTATTTTCATATTACCCAATGAATTAAAAACGAAAAGATAAAAAAATGATGTTTTGAAGAAAGTTAGGGACCTAACTGAAATTTTCCCCTATTAGCAAACAAATCTTTTTTTGATATCCTAATAAAGCTACGCAAAACGATGTATTTTCATGGCACTGAACCCAATTGACCCCCATAATATTAGCCAACCTCGTGGCCTGATGAGATGAGATTTGCCTATTACAACAAAGAGCTGAATTATTATAATTCACTATCTGCCCATAAGCTTTCGCGTAACAGTCCAGAAGGTTTCTGATTAAAAAACAATCCTTAGGACTAGCTTTAGTAAACAACAAACTATCATCTGAAAAAAAAAAAAAAAAAAAAGTGAGATTTGAGGCCCCTTTGCTGCACTGAAAGCCTAAAAGATCAACCCTAACAACAGCAAAACTAATCAATTGAGAAAGACCTTCAGTATAAATAAATAAAAGATAAGGGTAAAGAGGATCCCTGCCATAAACCACAAGTAGGCCAAATATTACCACAAGCTTTCCCGTTCAAGATAAATGAATAAGACATTGGTGTAACACACTTCATTATTTTTTGAATCTATGCATCTAAATCATTATCCCTTAAAGAAAAGCCTTAAGCCCATTCGACGCAATCATACGTTTTCAACATATCCAATTGTAATGCCATAAAATTCTTTTTTTTCCCATTTATTTTCTGTTTCATAGCATGGATGCAATTGAAACTAATTAAAGCGTTATCCAAGATAAGACGCCCAATGATAAAGGCACTTTGAGTATTTGAGATAATACAATCAATAACCTTACGAAATCGGTTTGTCAAAGTCTTGGAAATTATCTTATAAGAAACGTTACACAAGCTTATAGGTTGAAGATCAGACATACGCTTAACATTAGGCACTTTCGGGATGAAAGCAACCAAAGTCGAATTGAGCACAGACACTGGGGCATCATAGTTCAAACAATGAAGACAAGCTGCTGTTATACTGTCCTCAACAGTCTCCCAATGATTTTGGTAAAACAAAGAAGGGAGTCCTTCCTCACCTGAGCCTTCGAGGGGGACATTTAAAAAACTGCACGTTTAACTTCCTTAGCTGAGAAGGGAGCATGAAGAAAACTACAGAGATGACGAGGTTGACAAGGTTCCACTCTAGACAAAATTGTTTCTAACTCTTGCAGCGAAGGCGATAATAATGAAAAATGTCCGAGAAATATTCACAAACAACCTGTTACATCTCTAATCGATCATTGTGTTAGACCCTGTAATTATCAAAAAGGCCAGTACATTCATTATGCTTTTCGCCACTTGAAGCTGCTGCGTGGAAGAGAATTTTTGTCACCCCGCGAAGCCAATTCATGTGAGACCTCTATCTCTAATATAGTTCTTCACGATCAAGGAGAGTATCCAATTGATTTTCCAACCTTTTAATATGACTCCAAGACCCCTGCTGGACATGTTCACCAGCCTCACGCAATTCCTTTTTTTTTTTTTTTTTTAACCTCTATGTGCAACTCCATTCGATTGGTTAAGTTCCATACATGCAATTTTGAAGCATAATTTTTAATGCTCAATACATGACACTGCAAACCTTTCTCACGTAACCTACACTGTCATGTCTCTTCAACAATTCTCTGCACTCCGACTGGTCTGCCAAGCAAGCCTCATATTGAAAGCGATGATTCTCTCCGAGGATTGGTTTCCTAGGTTAATCGTGGGGCTAAACTCCAAACAGACTGGTCGATGGTTAGATTTCCAGAAGGCTAAATGAACAACAGAAAAAGATGGAAAAACCTACGTCAAAATATCATTATAGAAGTAACGGTGCAGAAGTTCTTAAATTAAATCAGCCTCATTCCTTCTATTACGCCATGTAAAACTAGGACCTTAAAATCTCATATCTTCTAAATTACAATCATCAATGGCAATACGAAAATTATAAATAAAAGAAGTTGGACGAGGCAAACCTCTGGACTTATCAGCTTGGGACATAATTTCATTAAAATCACCTACACATAACTAGGTTAGAGTAGACATACCAGACAGTCTATGAAGAAGAGTCCAGTCATGAGATCGTTGGGACTGGTCTGGATTGTCATAGAACCTCGTTAGATGCCAATGCCTAGACAGAGATGAATTAACTTGGACATCGATATGAAATTTTGAGTAGCTCAGAAGGGTAATATCCATCGCATCTCGCCACAGCAAACAAAGCCTCCCACTACGTCCAACACACTCCACAACTAATTTACAAACAAAACCTAATTTGTCCCGGATTAGTTCTGTCACGACCCGGGCCCTAGGCCGTGGCAGAGTTGTAAATAAAATAAATAGTTTTCAACTTGACTTTATTAAAATTTCATAAAAACCACAACAAATTTCTTCTGATACTCCGGAGTATCAAACAAAATGAAAATATGTTTACAAACAAAATATTTCCAAATTTCAAAAGTCAACACCAAATAACCCCACAGATATGTGATCACCCATTAGAATTCATGGATTCAATTTCCAAGATAATAATCATACTGAAACATGCATAACTCCTGAAGTCTTAATCATCCACAACTATAAGATTTGCACATCAACAAACCTAACTCACAAACTGAGTTATCTCAACATTTGTTATAAGTCCATAATAAATACAAATTCTTTAATCACTACAAATCTCAAATAACATAAATTTAATAACTAATATCAGAAATCTAATCCTTAGATCTCACAAGCCTTCACCCACATCAACTAACGATCTTCTAATCCGCCTGGGCGCTCCCTGGGGGAAAAAGAAAATAAAAAGGGGTGAGCTAAAAGCTCAGTAGGGTATAATCCCCGATAATGTATGTGGAAAACATCATTTTTATAAAGTCATGGGATAATCCTGCATGGTTAAATACTTTCACAAAATTTTAAATAAACAGTAACACTTTCCTTCAGAAAGTAATATCCACACGTCCACTAGTCATACCCGGTGGCCTATCATTTTAAATAAAATATTTTGCTCACCGTGACCCTGGTACTACCCTCATATACAAGGTGTACGTACCAGAAAATACCCTGCGCAGTCCCCGACATAAAGTCGTATAATAATATATAATATAATGACTAGGACGGTTACCTTTTCAAAATCATCAAACCATTTAAATAAATCTGCCATGCATCCCATATGTAAACTCATCATTTTTAATAAAATTTCGGCAGCATAACGGTTGTTTTTATCAAAATCCCAAAATACAAAACCTGCATAAAAATCATATTTTCCACACAATACATTCCAATTTATTTCTCAAATCAATTCCACAATTCAAATAACCATTTCCTCAAACTTTCACAATCAATTTATATCCAAACCATTTAGGGAAAATATTCTAAAAATTTAAGTTTGAAACCCCTACCTCGTGTAAGCTACCCGATATTCGCAGTGGCCTCGATTTCAATCTTAATTATCCCGATCGGTAAAATCTACACGAGAATATAATTATTTAATTTATATACGGCGGCCATATAATCCAATTTACCTCAAAATAATATCCTACTCTTAAAATGAATACGTAAACGGGTTCGGAATCAAATTCTAAGTTCGGGAGGTCGGAAACTTACCCCCGCCGTGCGTGGCGGCCGGCGGCAACTTTCTGGAAACTTTTCGACGACCTCCAAAAATGGTCGGGTTTTGTTCGCCTCGTCTCCCTCGTCAATGTTTATAACTGTCGCCGGAGAGGGAAATGGCTAGATTCGCCGGAATCGGAGGTTTTCCGAATTGGAAAATCCCTAACTTTCTCCACCAAATCGGAGACTCAAACGGCCATGAAAATCTCCAAAGTTGATACCAAAAGATTCTATGTCGCAAGAGCTTTCTATTGGTACCAAGAACGAGCGAAACGGAGGTCGGATGTGGTCGGAAATCACGGTCAAAGTTAGAGGAAAAATGAAGAAATGGAGAGGATTAATGGCGCTGGTGGTCGAGGAAGAAGATGAAGTTCTATATATAGGACTGGTCAATTTCCGTTTTGTCCCTCAACTTTTCGGAATTACAATTTTAATTGCCAACTTTCAAAATATATCTTTTACGTCCTCACACATTCATCAAAAGTTTTCAAAAGATTTCAAATACACCCTTCATAATAATTTAAAATAAAATAATAAAAATGAGATTTTACAAGTTCCATCATTCGTACATCACACAAAGTTTCCATAAGAAAAACAATGTCAGTATGGTGGTCCAGTACATGAGAACGCATGACATGGAACGCTCGGGCACCACCCATTCCTCGAACGTTCCATGATAATGTTTTTATTGCGAACGACTGACAGGACTTTCCCGGCCTGCCGATATATTTTCAGTCAATGTACCAATTGTGGTACCTATGATTTTTTTTATTCGAGCTACAGATGGACTTAGAGAATCTTGTGCAGCCCGCTTACCCCTGGCCCAACCATACCAGTCATACCATCTCGAGCCCACCTCTTCCATCAACCTTTTTTGGATTTAGTAAATAGGCCTCCATCAACACTTCTCAAAGGCCTTATCACTTGACACGACATTATGTGATACAGCTGGTAGAATATTGAATGAATCCGCCAAAACCGTCATACCCATCTTTTTTTCTTGTAACACGTTATCAGATTCCACCAAATCAGCCTCAGTTTGCACTGAATAAGCCACAACCGTCGATATTATCTTCCCCAAAATATCACCTTTCAAAACGTCCAAAACTGACATTTAACCCATTACTCCCTTCCCTTTATTTAGGGGTTTCTGATAATGAACAAGCGAAGAATGCACCCCATAACCCGCTCCATTAGGGGCAACTATTTTATCCAAACTAGAATCCATCATAACCGTAGAGGGAAACACGGATGCAGGAAGGCTTGCCTGAACCACCCGTGCCACTAGACATTCCAAACCATACCGGTAATCAATCTTGACAAAACCATCAGCATCAACAGAAGCCTTACACGCAACACCTAAGATAGTTTGGGAATCTCCACCAACCCCATAATTGTTAGCATGCATATGAGTTAGTGTTCTAATATTACGTGGTTTCGTAGGGCTAGAGGCACGCAACCATTCCCCAAAATTATGGAGATTTAAGCTTGAGACCCTATCATCAGTACAACTCTGAGGACACTCTCTAACATTATGACCCAGTCGATCACAACGGAAGTAGTACTCTAACGGTCGCCCATATCGTGAAAGCATGATCGAATCATCATGTCCCTCTGTCAGTTAAACCAGTAAAAATCGTTCTAATGGCTTCTCGATCTCAATTATAACTTGCACCTGTAAATATTTACTGATGCAATCCCCTGTAGCACCAACATCTATCTTAGACACAATACCAATTTGTTCACCCAGCATCCAACCAATCTCCTTATCCATACAAGTAATATAAATATTATGAATTTGGATCCAAAAACCTACTTTGTTGAACTTGAGTGACGATAAAGCACCATCACCCCGAGGTTCTACCAATACCAACAGCGAACCATCAAAACTCCATGGGCCACCCATAAGGACCCTGCGTTTATCAGCATGATTCTGAAAATGGAAAACATAAGTATTCTCCGCAAAGTTTCGATCACAAAATCTTGGGGATAATACTTCAGAAAGCCTCCCTATAAACAAGTTTGGTTGTCAGTATCTTCCCACAAGGCACAAAGCCAATTTCCTCTCTCCCAATTCGTTAAGAGAAGACCTAAGTTTAAGATGAGGAGTGTCACGACTCGGGCCCTAGACCGTGGCAGAATTGTAAATAAAATTAATAGTTTTTGACTCGACTTTATAAAATTTTACAAAAATCACAATTAATTTTTTTAGATACTCCGGAGTATCAAACAAAACCTAAATCTGTTTACAACAAAAATCTTTCAAAATTTCAAAAGTCATCACAAAATAACCCCACAGATATGTAATCACCTGCTAGAATTCATGGATTCAATTCCAAGATAATAATCATACTGAAACATGCATCAATCATGAAGTCCTGATCATCTACAAACTAAAAGGTTTGCATATCAACATACATAACTCATAAACTGAGTCATCTCAACATTTCTATAGGTCCATAACAAATACAAATCCTTTTAATTAATACATATCTCAAATAACATAAATTTAATCAATAATTTCAGGAATCTAATCTTTAGGTTTCACAAGTCTCCACTCCACTTCACTAACGGTCTTCTAATCCGTAGTGGGCACTCCCTGGGGGAAAAAAAATAAAAAGGGGTGAGCTAAAGCTCAGTAGTATCTCATCCCCGATGGTGTGTGTGGAAAACTTCATTTTAGAAAAGTTATGGGATAATCCTGCATGGTTAAATACGTTAACAAAAATTTACAGTAAACAGTAACACTTTCTTTCAGAAAGTAACATTAACACGTCTGCTAGTCATACACGGTAGCCTATCATTTTAAATAAAACATTCATACTTGAGATAAAAACATTTGGCTCACCGTGACCCTGGTACCAACCTCACATACAAGGTGAACGTACCAGAAAATACCATGCACAGTACCCCGACATAAAGTTGCATAATAACATATAATATAATATAATGACTAGGACGGTTACCATTTCAAAATCACCAAACAATTTAAATAAATCCACCATACATCCCATATGTAAACTCATCATTAGTTTTAATAAAATTTTGACAGCATAATAGCTGTTTTTATAAAAACCCCAAAATGCAAAACCTGAATAAAAATCATATTTCCAACACAATTCATTCCAATTTAATTCTCAAATTAATTCCACAATTTAAATAAAATTTGTCTCAAACTTTCACAACCAGTTTATATCCAAACTTTATAGGGAAAATATTCTAAAAATTCAAGTTTGAAACCCCTACCTCATGTAAGCTACCAGCTACTTGCGGTGACCTCGATTTCAAGTCTAATTATCCCGATCAGTAAACTCTACACGAGAATATAATTATTTAATTTATATACGGATGCCATATAATAAAATTAACCTAAAAATAATATCCTACACTTTAAAACGAGTCCGTAAACGTGTTCGGAGTCAAATTCTGAGTTCAGGAGGTCAGAAACTTACCTCTGTCGTACGTGGCGGCCGGCGGCAACTTTCCAGCGACCTCCAAAAATGGCTGGGTTTTGTTCGCCTCGTCTCCCTCGTCAAAGTTTATAAATGTTGCCGGAGTTGGAAACGACTACAATCCTTGGAATCGAAGGATTTCCGAAATTAAAAAATCACTCACTTCCTCCACCAAATCGGAGACTCAAACGACCACGAAAATCTTCAAAATTGGTACCAATAGATTCTATGTCGAAAGAGCTTTCTATTGGTACCAAGATCGGCCGGAACGGAGGCCGGATGTGGCCGGAAAATGAAGTCAAAGTTTGAGAAAAAATGGAGAAAATGGTGAGAGAAAAAGAAAAAATGGCAGACCGGGGAAGAAGACTGTAACACCCCCTGACCCGACCCGGCTGGATCAACCCAGGGAGCGCTACCGGGTTTTCAAAACTTTTTCAATTCACTTTAAAACTTTCAAACCACTTAAAATGCATATTAATTTATAATTCAAAAAGACTTTTCTAGTGAGCCCATCGAATCAATTTTGCAAAACATTGGAAAATCACATAGTTAAAATTTTAAAACCATTTTCGAGTGAGCCCATCGAAATACACTTTTTACAAAAATTTCGGCAGAGTTTCCTTTGTTTTTCGGATTTCCCAAAACCTGTTTTTCCACAACTCAAATCAAATACAAATTCAATAACACTTCAATCTCATTTTCACTGAATTGCGCACTCTGCCGTTTAGTGCGACTTTCAAACAATTTATAAAATAAAATACTTCAGAATTCAATATTTACAAACATTCTAAAAATGAAAAATAGAAATCATAAACCAATTTAATTACAAGACAGAATTTTACAAAACGTTACAAATTTCAGTATATACATGCATATCAATCATAATACACATCAGCATAAATATCTACCCCAGAAGTATGACTCTACTCCTCTGTCTGCAGGAAACTCCTCTTCAGTCTTTTGCCTCTTCAGTATCCCTGGTACCTACGCGTTAGAAACAAAACTAACGCGCTAAGCATATAGCTTAATGGGTGTACACTAAACTCAATTATGAAAAATCATAAATAACCTTTAATAAGAAACAAATCACAATATATTTATATATTTCAATTCTAATCATTTACAAATCAATTTAACTTCAAAATCAAACCATAAAGCAGTTATAATCACATTAACCTCAAGAATAAAATCAACATGTAAAATCAATGAATAAAGTTACTCAATTCACTTCCAATCTGGCCCGCTAGAATACTCAACATACTAGGACTGAAATATGGGTCGAACTCCCACCCTAGGATGAATCCTAAGAGTGGTACGTATCTCCCTACTCTAGGACCGAGGGTACGGAACCTAGAGAGGTACATAACTCCCTATCCCAGGAACGAATCTTTAGGAAGGTACGTGTCTCCCAACCTCAGGACGAATCCGTGAGGAGGTACGTGTCTCCCTGCCCCTGGACGAATCCATGAGGAGGTACATAATAATCATCAATAGCATATCAATATCGGTGCAGTACTGCTCACTGAACCCAGCTGGTATACCAACCTCCTATATCCATTTCTATGTCTAAGTATCCTAGGGCCGTCTCGATAAACTAGGTTTCAAATATTCACTATATTTACAAATCAACGGAAACATTCGATTTCAATAATATAGATTTTTCATGGGAAAATCAACAATATTTATACAAGAGTCGAAAACAAGTAATTTCAACGGACTCATAATAATCAAGATACAATCAACAAGAAAATCATTTCAATAACATAATATAAACACATAAAAATTAAAAAGAAATCTTCAAAGTAATTACAGATTCAACGAAAAATACTTAATACTTTTTGTAAAGGTTTCGAAAACGGTGGTACACCAACCTGGATACCGTTTTTCTTTCGACTATCGCGGTTCTAGGTTTCTTTTCCTTTCCCTTTCTCTTTCTCCTACACTTTCCTTTTCTCTTTCCTTCCTCTTCTCTTCTTCTTCTTCTTCCTCTTCTTCTTCTTTCTTCTTCTTTCTTCTTCTTTCTTCTTTCTCTTCTTTCTTTCTTCTTCTCGGTCTCTCACTCTCTCTTTTCTCTTTTCTGTTTTCTGTGGCTTCTGCGAGAAGCCAAATTTTTTTTTATCCACCAGGTCGCGGTACTCACTGGAGCGTTTCCACCGCCTTCGTCGCGAACACACCTCGCGGTACCATGGTCGCGCTGGTGGTCGCGTTGCTCACTGCTAGAATTTGATATTTTCATCGCGAGCCGGTCATCGCGATCTGTGGTCGCGGTGACTGGTCGCGATGCTCACTGCCAAGAATCACCATTTTTCATCGCGAGCAGGTCATCGCGATCTGTGGTCGCGGTGACCAAGTCGCGATACTCACTATCTCGGTTTTTAATTTTCATGCATCATTTCTGAACCGTTCCATCTGGTCCACCTAGAAATCATAAAAATAAACATACTTTTAATTACATTTACACCCCCTTCAAGCACAAAATTTATTTTCACATATTCAAAATTAATTATCCGAAATCCGGGATGTTACAAAGACACAGGTGAAAAAAAATATATATAGAAATGTACAATTTTTATTTTGTCTCTCAACTTTTTGTAAATTACAATTTTAATTGATAACTTTTAAAATATATCTTTTAAGTTCTCAAAAATTTGTCAAAAATTTTTAAAAGATCTCAAATACGCCATTAATAATAAATTAAAATAAATTTTAAAAAGTGAGATTTTACAAGAAGCCTCATTAGTGTACAACGATATAGAAGCATACAAATTCACTACTTTTTCTGCGTTCATAATGAATAAAAGAACAAAAAAACTAAAGCCCTAACTATATCCACAAGAGGTGAAAACCAAGGATCCAAATATCCAACAAGCTATCTCTATAGTAGAGTTCCAAGAGAGCCCTAGAGGAAAGAATTTTTTTTCCATTTTTCCATTTTTTTAGTTAATTAAATAAAATCTAATCATGTTTAATTATTGATAGGATGAATTGCACTACGGTACCCTAACTTTATTCATAATTACACATATAATATCAATTTTATATCTATTACACTCAAATATCCTTGACCACATTGATCACTGTTAACATTAACGTCGTCAAGGGTATAAATGTCTTTTGAAGGATTCAAATTTAATTAGTTAATTATTTTAATAAGAAAAAAATGGATGGAGGAGATCAAATCTCCCTCCATCAATTAGGCAATCTCCACAATTAAAAATACAAATAAAAAATAAAATATTTGTAAATAAAATAAAATTTCGAAGAATCTGGAAAACTATCTAAATCTCTTCCCTTTTTTTTTCCCCAAATCTCACTTGATTTTTTTGAAAGAAAAAAAAGGCTCTATCAGATGAAGCATCTGGGATGGATCACTCTATCACAAAGTGCTTCATCTCTACGATGGACTCCATCGTAGAACGATGGAGCAAAAGCTCTACCTGCAAAACGGTGGAGCTTGCAGAATGATAGAGCTCCATCTCTGTGATGGAGCAAGAAGGTCCATCACAGACCTCTGCGATGGAGGCAACTCCATAACAAATCTCTGTGATGGAGCATGATGGAGCTTCTGCTCCAATTTTTTTTTTTTTTTGAGTTTTTGGATTTATGTGGAATTTGTTTAAGAAGATTGAGTTGGAGTTTTGGAAAATTGAAGCATATGAAGGAATTGTTTATGTGAGAGAAAAAAATAATTATATGGAAGATTGAAGAAGATGAATTATATGTTATAAATTTTATTTTTGTGAGAGAGAAAAAATTTGTCAGAAAGATTGAAGAAGATGATTTTTTTTAATTATTATTTTTTTTATAAAAATTAATTTTACTAAAACATTAATATATGAATTCTATAAAGGAAAATTGGTTTTTTACTCTTTTTACGTTGAGACTACCGTTAAATTAACAATGGTCAACGTGATTAAGGATACTTGAATTTAATAAATGTAAAATTAGTATTATATGTGTAATTAATCAAAAGTTAAACTACCTTAGTTCAATTTAACCATTTTGATATCTTGAAACTTGAATTCTTGATTAATGATTAATTTAAAATTCTGCAAGAAATCTGAAAATTATTCTACAGATTTTATTTTGGAGCCGACAACGGTGCCGTACAAATAGTCGGCGCCACGTGTAAGTTGTAACCTTTTTATCTTGAAAGTTAATGTACGCCTACGACTTGGAAATACTTTTAAACAAGATTGTGCCTTCCACATGCCTACCTTTGTCTTTTTCTTCTGCATTTAATTGTATTTTCTCCAATTTTTTAAATGAAAATTGTTGTATTCCTTTGAAAACCAAATGTGCATTTTTGTTTTATTCATCTCTTACAATATTTAACTTTTTTTTTTTTTAAAGCTAATATCCTTCGAATCAATAGTTGTCTTTCAGAATGTTCAAGATGAACCACTGCAATATGGTCCAAAAAGCAAACGAATTAGATAGCTTTGAAATTCATTAGATTATTTTTATGAACTTTTATGATTTCTTAAATGCCATTTTTGATATTTTTTTAAAAAAGAATTTTTTAAGTATTTAAAAATAATTTTTTAAGGATTTAGAAAATCTCTTTTGATACTTCATACTTTTAGAAATTTATGTACAAAAAAATTATCAATTGGAGACAAATTTTCATAAATTTACCACATCTTTAAGAAGATCAATTAAACTATTTTTTATTAAAAAAAAAAAACTTAATCGTGTTCTTATTGGTTAAAATACATAGCTCTTAGTTTGTTTTTCATGGATAGCTTATAGGAAATATTGCTAAAACAATTTTTTTTTTTTTAATAAAAAGAGATTTTTAACAAATTTGGAATTCTAGTAATTTAAGTTTCAATCACAAAATACAAAACCTAAAACTAAATACATTATAGATAATTAAATAAAATTAAAAATAATTATATTTGAAACTTTAAATAAAGAGAAAAATAATATTTAAAGTCCCAAGAGATAAAAAGTAAGTAAAAGGTTAAGATTTTGAATTTAGAAAAGTGAAAAAAAAAAAATGTATATGTCAACTGGTGATAAATTTTTTTTTTTTTTAAAAAAGTTAGTTATTGAAAGGGACAGAAAATAGTATAATAGAAAAATAATAATTATTTATTTTAATTAATTTTATTTATATTTATCTCTTGAATTAGTTTAGAAAAATATCTCCTTATTAAAATTTTTAATTTATTAGATTGAATTTACATACTATATAATATATAATATAAAGTAAGTGTTCTTATAAAAAAAAAAAAAATTCTAAACATAATATATAATATAAAGTGAGTGTCCTAAATAGCATTCTCTTTTTTGTTTTTCTAATATAGTTCTTTGATTTCAAAAAAAAAAAAAAAAAATTAAAAACCTTCAGCCCAGCCAGGGGCTTTCTCCACCACCGGTAATTGAAAACTTCAAAATTCTCTAAGTTATCAAAGTTCAAATATTTATATAGTTATATAAATATATATTCATATTATTATTCATAAAAACGCGATTATATATATACTTATTTAGTTGTTTATCACTCTATTTTTTATTTATTATAAGACACTTATTATTTATTTTTAATTTTATGTTTTTGGAAACTTGCGAGAGATTCTCTGTGGCACCGAAATTTATAATATATATCCTACGCAACTTGGTTGCATAATTTAACTCATGAACAATTTAAAACTCTAATTTCATTAAATTAATATCCGCAACAATAGGGTGAATATTACATAATTTTGAATGAAGTATACAAATAATTGAATATTATTAGGTGGGGACCTTGTGTATATTTTTGTTTGATCTCATAATTGTTTTGTAATTTGAATAATTAGTTTAATTCTAAATAAAAAATATATATATAAACATCCACGTCAAAGTAAAACTTAAGTAATATAAAATATTAATTTTTATTTAATAAAAGTAATACAAACTCAAATTTTGTTGGCATTTACCTCGATAGCAATTTTGTTGGGACTGTGAGACATAAAAATATGCGATGGTGGACCCACTGGATCGTGCCATACATTGAACCTGCAAAAGAACTTCCTTATATGCATAATTATATATGTTGATAGATGATATTTGTTTGTACGACAAAAAAAAAAAATTGATGTGCTAGAACGATACTCCATGCTAATACACAACGTTAAAGTCTCGTTTTTGAGTTTATGAGCTCGATAAGGAGATGTTTTTTCGTGATTTTGCGCCCTGGATTCTCGGCATAAGTTTAGGAGACTCACTATTAGGCATTGTGTGAGCGTTTTTATAAGGGGATTTTGTTGCAGATAAGTATATCTTCTGCTCATTTTTTCCCTTGTATTGATGACCAAGGAAGTTTGATTTTTTATTTTTTATTTTTGTTTTTGTTTGATTACTGAATTTTGGAGGTCGGATTTTTGTGGGTAGGTGAGTTTTGCTCTGTACTTTGTGAAATTTTGTAATTTGATTCTTGAAATCTTGGAAATGGATGTTTGCTTGGTTTTCTGAGATAGGATTTTGGATTCTGTGTTTGTTTGAGTGATGAAAATGCTCTAAGGAGGGAATGAATATGCTTTGCTTTATAGAGTTCATTAAGTAGAAGGAAGAAATGCATGTGCACTAGGGTTTTTCGAGGAAATGGGTTCATGGGTCTGATCTAAATTGTTGTGATTGTAAAATTGATGGAGGGGAATCTATCACAAGGAGGTTTGATTCCAGGTGGAGCCTCTTTTGGGGGACTTGACTTGCAAGGATCAATGAGAGTTCACCATCAAGTCCAACACCATTCAAACACCTTGCACCAACATCAACATCCCCACCCTATTCCTCGTCAAGGTTCTTCCGTCCATCCCTCGATTCATGAGGGCTTTCCTCTCACAATTGGGACCTTGCAAAGTTGTGATCAGAACATTTCAATGGTTGATTACAATAAGGGGGAGAGAGGAAAGAACTCAGTGAGTGATGATGAAGATCCCAGCTTTACTGAAGAGGGTGGTGAAGGTCATAATGATGCAAATAAAGGGAAGAAGGGTTCACCGTGGCATCGTGTGAAGTGGACTGATAAGATGGTTAGGCTTTTGATTACTGCTGTTTCTTATATAGGTGAGGATACAAGTTTGGATTGTGGGGGTGCTGCAAGAAGGAAGTTTGCAGTTTTACAGAAAAAGGGCAAGTGGAAGTCAGTTTCGAAGGTCATGGCTGAAAGGGGTTTTCTTGTTTCTCCACAGCAGTGTGAGGATAAGTTCAATGACCTCAATAAAAGGTATAAGAGACTTAATGATATGCTTGGTAGGGGCACTTCTTGCCAGGTTGTTGAGAACCCTGCACTTTTAGATGTTATAGATTACTTATCAGAGAAAGAGAAGGACGATGTTAGGAAAATATTAAGCTCCAAGCATCTGTTCTACGAAGAGATGTGTTCTTACCACAATGGTAACAGATTGCATCTACCTCATGATCCTGCTTTGCAGCGTTCCCTACAGTTAGCTCTTAGAAGTAAAGACGATCATGATAATGATGAAGTGAGGAGGCACCAACATGACCATGATGAAGGAGATCAAGATTTGGAGACTGAGGATCATGATGAGTTTGAGGAGAATCATGCTTCACATGGGGATAGTAGGGGAACATATGGCATGGCGGGGTGCTCCAATAAAAGGCCGAGACAGGGCCATAGCCATGAAGATGTTTGTCTTGGGAATTCCTTGAATTCTCAGTATTGCAACAGAAGCTCGTATTCCCATCCACAAGTTGCACAAGCAGATATGAATCAAGTCTTACCTGAAAGTATGAGATCAGCTTGGTTACAGAAGCAGTGTATTGAATCTCGCTCACTTCTGTTGGAAGAACAGAAGTTACAAATTCAAGCTGAAATGTTAGAACTGGAGAAACAACGATTCAAGTGGCAGAGATTTAGCAAGAAGAGAGACAATGAATTGGAAAAGTTAAGAATGGAAAATGAGAAAATGAGGCTTGAAAATGAGCGCATGGCATTAGAATTGAAGCAAAAGGAAATGGGTGCTGACTACAACTAATTAACTGGTTGCCAATCTTTGTTCATAGCAGGAATTGCATGCATTGTTCTCATTTCTGTTGCTGGTAAGCTGCTCTTGATATTAACTGGAGCCCCATATTGGATCGGAAAACCTTATTGGAAATCTTAACATTTCCTGCAAATACTATTGTCTACAATAGGTGTGTAACGATATCATTGGCTAGTTTTGTGGTTTTTCCTTAAGTGAAATAGTATGCCTGTGGTTGAAGAATTTTGCCGCCAGAATCTTTTTTTTTAGTCTTGTATTTGGGTTAATAATTATTGTAAGTTTTGAGTATTTAATATTTGACTTTTCTATGCTTTGTTTGATTGAACTCAGCTATGTACATTTGTTTCGTATAATCAGATGATTGTCTTTTTTAGTGGTAGCTTATAAACACTACTATTATATTATAATTAAATTTCTTGTTTTCACTCAGTGTATATATTGTGTGAGGCTGCGTACCAATAGATATTCAGCAACAAATATGAGAAGGCTACTTCTGTAACTAGAAACAAAGGTTATCCAGTGTTTTGTTTCTAAGCTGTTTATAGTGTCGTCTTGAGTGCTTTGTATGGATTCTTTTGTTGCTTGTTCTTTGGTTGACCCTGCTTGGTTTTATGGAGAGGTAACTTCTTGAAGGTCTTCTATGTTTCTTATTAAAAGAATAAAAAAAAAAAAAATTGATGGTATTTTGTTCAAGAAGATCGATAGGTCTTCTAGGTAGAGTATATTTTCAAGAAAGATGTTTTACTGTCCTCTTCCTGTATTGGTATTTGGTCAGCTTGCCAGGGATACTTTTCAGCTCTTGGTTGATTCTTAAGCAAACGTGCTTTGCATTCGCATAACATGCCTTTAAAGGTTACAGTGCCAACTATTATCTAAATCTAATAATGTGACTTCAATCAGCTGAAATTACTTTCTGGCAGTAAAAAAATAATGAATGATGGGAATTATGGCCACTCTTAGATATTTTCAATTTCTTATCTGCTGATTGAAGAGTGTCAGTTTATTGATTTGGGGAAAAATACACATTTTGCTGAAGGACTTCTGGTATACTTTTCTTTTTGTCTTTCCATTTAGGCGATCAAGAGTCCATCCTTTTTCTATACATAAGCATATAGAAGGTATATAAAAACCGAAAATTTCATGCTATACTCTCATAAATTTGTGGTGCATTATGTTATTGAAGATGAAACTCTCCTGTATGCTTGATAATAAATAATTAGAGAGTAGTAAAATTTTCCCTAAAGAACACAATGTGTAGGTTGTGCTTGTACCAGTATGAGCAGAGCCAGCTTACCTATGTGTGTCTGTATTATCCTCTGATAATCAGGAACATATTTTGGAAGATGGTAAAGTTATATATGTATATGTGTGCTTGCCTGTGTACATATACGTACATGCATCCACACTTATGTATGTGAAGGAGGGTTTAAATAAGGCAGTATTGCTCTTTTTATCAAGTTCTTATAGGACATATTGCAAGTTAATCTAGTTCCCCAACCTATAGGTTATAGGACATATTGCAAGTTGATCTAGTTCCCCAACCTATAGGTTAAGAGAATGCTTTTGTCTCCAACTTTCTTAACAGGATGGTGTGTTCTCTCTTTCACTCTCACTTACATGCACATGTTGCTCTTAATGTTTTGCCTGTCAAATTTGATATAAATATGCACATTGTGCTTATCTTATGTCTGTTAGGTTTTTGGCTCATTGCCTTTGAGAGAATCTTATTACCTTACATGCAAGTTCTTAGCCAGAATAGGCCAGAAGCTATTCAGAATGCGCTAACATCTCACCTAACTTGCAGTACATATAATATTTTTACTTGATTCCATGACCATTCTTTTTCCTGGTAATTTCCATCTAATCAACCTATTTGATTATCACATAAGTTGAACTTTTGGAGTGGACACTTGTACAAGACATGGATGATGGATTACGATTTACTCTGTTGATTTAGTGTCAACCAATAGTATATTGCTGCTGGCATGGTAGAGCTTGTTTTCGATGTGTTGCCTCTGCTCTGTTATATTTGCCAGTTTACTGTTTGAATTTTATTAGTTTTTGCCAAACAAGTTTTTGCAAGAATTCAAGAATTGTCAAATTCCGCTTGAAATTTAATATCGAATTTCAGTTAACATAAGAAATTGAGTTGAGGATTAAGGACTATAGTTCGGAGGCTATATAGTATGCCTGATTTGTTTGTAGGGTTGAAGAGAGCCTGGGAGAAATAATTACATTTTCTTGTTTGTTGAATCATGCTTTGTGCTTCTTCATCTGGGAGAGGTGACCTTCTTATCATTTAACCTCTATTTTTTGGAAACTTTGTGCCAAGAAGATGATTGGAGGGTGACATTGCTTAAAGTATAATTCCCGATGTCCAGTTCATGATCTTGATGACGGCAAAACCCTTCTTATTTTCATAGTCCTTGGCTTGTTGTACCTAATTAGGGGAGTTTCTTCTTATTTCCATAAGTTAATCCTAGATGTTGTACTTGTACATGCATGAAATGTAAACTTGAGAACCAGTTTTATTTTGTAAAGCAATAGAACTTTTGACTCCAGGTTCCCCATTGCTTCTTAAATCTCAAGTAGCTTTCTGATTGTGTGCTGGAATATATCTTGGAAATGAATAAAATGAGAAATAACATTTATGTCCTTACCTGTGAAATGTTTGCAAATTGAAATCAAGTGATGTTTGATTTCTACTTTGTTTCAACTGCAGATTGTGAATTGTAAAAACAGGTAAATTCAGAACATGGCTACTTATTTGCCTCCAACGCTGAGTAAACTTAGTTGACCCTATAGAGCCTGAGGGTAAAGTGGGCCGCACATTAAGGGTCAACGATGGAGGTGTAAAGTGGGCCGGGTTGTAATTGTAAGGTCCAACCGGGCCTGGGGTCAGGTACGGGCCGGGCATTAAGGGTCTTGTCGGTAATATTTTCTATTTCGTTATTTATTTTTATATATTTTTATTTAGAAATGAGAAAATAATTTTTTTTGTGTTTTTAAAAGTTAAAAACATAACAATAATTGAAAATAATATTTTAAAGAAGAAAAAAAAAGTTCAATATTATAATATATATTTAGTGAAATTGTTTAAGGGATATTATTATTTTCCCCCTGAGGTTTAAAAATATATCATTTTATCCGTTACTTTAAAAATATTTACTGTTCTTCCCTATCTTTAAAATATTTACCATTTTTTACCATATTTTTTAAAATATTCACTATTTTTTCTCCTATTATTAAAAAAATTAATTTAACCGTTAACTTTTAAGGACAAAATGATAATTAACTATTAATCTGACCTTGAGATTTGAAAAAAAAATATCATTTTACTCCTACTTTTAAAATATTCCTTATTTTTTCCTCCTATAGTTAAAAAAATTAAAATATATGCTTCAAAATATATACCCTTAATTAAAACTATAAATAACTATTATATTTTTTTTATATATAAAATAAAAATAATAAATCATTAAATTTATTAATAAAAATACAAAAATTGAAATAACCTCATATTATTATTATCATCATCATCATCCATCTCTAAAAAAAATATAAAAATATAAGAAAATTTAATAAACTAATAAACAAAACTATTTCTCTTTCTCCGGTTTAGTATTGGGGATGGATAATTAGCTTAGAGTTTGGTGTTAGGGATGAATAGTGATGATGATGGACATAGAGAAATGGTTTTATTTATTGGTTTTTTTCTAAATTATAATGAAGAAGAAGACAAAGATATTTTATTTTTTATATTTTTAGATTTTTTTTATTTGAGGCATTTTAATTTTTTTTATTTTTAGTAATAAATTTAATGGTTTAGTATTATTGTTTAAATATTTTAATGGGATAATAGTTATTTATAGTTTTCATCAAGATTATAGCAGACTTTTTACACACATATATATTGGAGCATATATTTTAGTTTTTTTAATTGTAGGGGAAAAATAATAAATATTTTTAAAATATGGGTAAAATGATATTTTTTCAAACCTCATGGGGCAAATAATAATATTTCTTATCAAATTAATAGTTAATTACCATTTTATCCTTGAGAGTTAATGATTAAATTAGTTTTTTTTTAATGGTAAGGAGAAAATGAGGAATATTTTAAAAAGCATTGTGAAAAATTATGAATATTTTAAGGTAGGGGAAAAAAATAGTAAATATTTTAAAAATAGTGGGTAAAACGATTTATTTTAAACCCTCAAGGTGAAAAAGATTAATATCGCTTGTTTTAAATACACATTTTTCGTAAGTGTAGAAATACCCTCAACGCTTTGTGGAACTGTTGCTGCTTGAAAATTGTGTGAGAGAAGTGTCCGTTTGTGTTACCAGGTCTAATGAAGGATAGTTCTGCTATGGTCTCTTTTTTTCTTTCTTGCAAAGAACTGCTCTCTGTCGATGAGTTTTGTCTTTTGTGTTATATTCTTTGGCAGAATTGGTTTCATCGTAACAGTGTGTTTCATGTTCATCCTTGTATTCCTTTGGCTAACATTGTCCCATGGTGCAAATCTTGTTTTGATGAATTTTCTGCTGCAAAATTTAGGGAGCCTTTGCAAAGAGTTCCTCGCTTGGTTTGCTGGCTACCTCCTGATTTTGGATGCTTTAAAGTTAATACCGATGCTGCTCTTAATCCCTTACATGGCAGAACTAGTTTTGGAGCTGTGATTTGAAACTCGTTACGTGAGGTGATGTTTGTTGGTTATGATGTTTATGAAGGTGTGTTGGTCCCTGATGTAGCTGAAGCCAAAACTATTTTATTTGGGCTGTCTATTGCTTGTCAGGGGGGATTTCGATTTACAATTTGGAATTTGACACTTCTTCAGTCATCTCACTTTTGAACAAGCCTTGCTTCAGACTTTCAGCAATTGATCTTGTCATTGAAGATATTTTTTTTTGCTTGCTGATTTCAATTTGTTATTTATGATGGAAACGAATTGTATTTACACATATTCATTGGGAAAAATGATATACATATATATACAAAAGCTAGGAAACTATCTTAGGAAACTATACAAATTAAGTGCCTAGAATTAAGCTAATTAGCTAGCTGTAATACACCTAATTACAACCTGTAACACTCCCCCTCAAGTTGGAGCAAAGATATTAATCATGCCCAGCTTGTTACAAAGATAATCAACCCGAACCCCATTCAGAGCTTTCGTGAAGATATCCCCTAATTATTCTCCAGTCTTCACATACCCTGTAGAAATCAAACCTTGCTGAATTTTCTCGCGAACAAAATAACAATCAATTTCAATGTGCTTAGTTCGCTCATGAAACACAATATTATATGCAATATGAAGGGCAGCTTGATTATCACACCACAATTTTGTTGGTACTGAGGTTTTAAGACCTATTTCAGTCAATAGCTAATATATTCACATTATCTCACACACAGTGTAACATCCCTAATTTCGAATAATTAATTTTGAATATGTGGATATAAAAATTTATTATTTGAGGGGTGTAAAACGTAATTAAATGTATGGTTATTTTTTTATGGTTTCCAGATGGACCAGATGGAGCTGTCCAGAAAGATTGCATGAAGTGAAGGAAGAAGTGTCAGTGAGTACCGCGACCCTCACCGCGACCACAGATCGCGATGAGCTGCTCGTGGTGAAAAGTGAAATTTCTGGCAATGAGCACCACGACCAGTCACCGCGACCACAGATCGTGCTGACTAGCTCGCGGTGAAAAATATCAAATTCGGTCAGTGAGCAACGCGACCACCAGCGCGACCATGGTACCGCGATGGGTGATCGCGATGAAAGCGATGGAAGCCTTCTAGTGAGATCGCGAATAGGTAGCGCAACCACAGGTCGCGATGACGGTCGCGATGATCGAATTTGTATAAAAAAAAAAAAGAAAGCTTCTTGCGGAAGCCAAAAATAGAAAGAAGAAAGAGGAACAGCGGGGGAGAAAAGAGAAAAAGAGAGAAAAGAAAGAAAGAAAAAGAGAGAAAAAGAAGAAGAAGAAGAGGAGAAGAAGAAAAAGAAAAAGAGAAGAAGAAGAAGATAAGAGAAGGAAGAAGAGAAGAAAAAGGAAAAGAAGGAAAGAGAAAGGAAGAGAAGAGGAAAGAAAAAAAAAAAAAAAGAAAAAAAAAGGGAAAACCAGAAGGAAAAAGCGTAGGAACAGTATACAGGTTGGTGTACACTTGTTTTCAAAGTTTTTATGTGTTTTGATTTACATTTGAGTTTTGAATAATTTAGTAAATATATATTTATATTGTTTTTCGATTGACTAAATTCGATTTAATTGTATTTATTGTATTTTGATCGTTGATTAGGTTGAAATCATTTGTTCCGAAGTTCAAATGACCAAATCGTTGAATATATGTTTTCCGAATATTGATCGAAAGTTTTATATTAGTTATGTTTAATTTCGAATTGTGAATTGTTATATGAAAAGTGTATTGAAACGACCCTAGGATACGTAGACATAGAAATGGATATCGGAGGTTGGTATACCAGTTGGGTTCAGTGAGCAGTACTGCACCGGCATTGATATTACTATTGATGATTTATTATGTACCTCCTCATGGATTCGTCCAGGGGTAGGGAGACACGTACCTCCTCACGGATTCGTCCTGAGGTAGGGAGACACGTACCTTCCTAAGGATTCGTTCCTGGGATAGGGAGATATGTACCTCTCTAGGGTCCGAACCCTCGGTCCTAGGGTAGGGAGATACGTACCACTCTTAGGATTCGTCCTAGGGTGGGAGTTATGTTCGATGGACAACCACTGTGGTCGAACGACCCATATTCCAGTCCTGATTTATGTTGAGTATTCCAGAGGGCCAGAATTGAAATGAATGGAATAATATGTTTATAAGTGAAGTTAGAAATTGATTTTATTTATACGTTTATTTTAGTAAGTGAAATTGATTGTAAAAAAAGTGAGAATTTCATTTAGTACGAATTATTAAATTGATTTAGTTGTTTTTATTACATTGATTTCATATGATTTAAATTCATAATTGAATTGAATATGATATTGTTTTATTTAAGTACATTGAGATTTATAATATGCCAAATATATTATGATTTTTATAAATGAGTCTAGTGTACACCCACTAAGCTATATGCTTAGCGCTTCGGTTTTTATCGCGCGTAGGTCACAGGGATACTGAAGAGGCCAAAGATTGAAGAGAGAGTTGCTGACAGAGAGCCAGAGTCACTACATTTGGGTAGATATATAAATATATTGTTGTATAATATGTGTAGATTGCATGCATATACAGAGATTTGTAATTGTGGTTTATATTTGTGTTTTGTAATTAAATTTATGATTACTGTTTTTCATTTTCAAAGGTTTTTAAATAATTTATGATTTCTGTTTGTTTTTTTTATTTTAAAAGGTTTGTAACTATTGAATTCTGAATTATTTTATTTTAAAAACTGTTTGAAAGTCGCACTAAACGGCAGAGTGCACATTTGAATGAAATGATATTTGAAGTGTTGTTGTGGATTTTATGTGATTTAAGTTTTATTTGAAACAGGTTTTGGGAAATCAGAAAAACAGAGGAAACTCTGCCGAAATTTTTTAAAAAAAAAAGAAAAAAAAAATATAATAATAAAAAAAAATGAAGTTTGATGGGCTTACTAGAAAAATATTTTTAAATTACAAAGTGATATGATTTTAAATGGTTTGAAATGAATAACGAGAATTTAGAAAGTTTTAAAAATCCGATAACGCTCCCTGGGTCGATCCAGTCGGGTCGGGTCAGGGGGTGTTACATTTAAGTGGTATCAGAGTGCGGTTTAGGCGTTTCTAGACTAAAAGAGTCTGTATATGCATGCATTGTATCAAGATACCCATAGGAATGTGTGACTCTAATTTGCAGACCTCTCTTCTGTCTTATATAGGATAAAAGAAATGGAAGGAAGTAGAGATAGACCTGAGAGTCCCGCCAGCGTGGCTGGGGGAGCATCTAGGGGATCAGTAAGTCCGAGAGTGGCGAACCCTGTACAGCCAGCATTTATGCAGCAGATGGCTGAGTTCTTTCAGAATGTGGCTAGAGCAGTGCCACAAAGATCAGCTATAGAGCGACTGGCTAAATATAGACCCACAGATTTTCATGGCAGAAAGGATGAGGATGCATCTGCCGCAGAGTACTGGTTTGAGAGGACTGACAGAATATTAGAGCAGATGCAATGCACACCTGAAGAGAGACTGGAGTGTGCAGTATCTTTGTTGCAGGAGGATGCCTACCAATGGTGGACCTCCATTATACAGTCCGTGCGACCAGAGGACAGAACGTGGGAGTTATTTCAGAAGGAGTTTCGGAGAAAATATATTGGTCGCATTTATCTGAACAATATGAAGAGGGAATTTACCAACCTGAAGCAAAGGCAGATGACAGTGACAGAATATGAGAGAGAATTTGTCAGGTTGAGTAAATATGCACGAGATATGGTGGCGACAGAGGCGGACAAATGTAAAAGGTTTGAAGATGGACTGAACGACTATATCTGCCTACAGGTTGTGTGACATTCCTAACTTTTACATAATAAATTGTGAATATATGAATAGAATATTGATTATTTAAGAAATGTTACAGGTTGCTGCCTTTGAATTCGAAGATTTTACCAGACTCGTCTCGGCAGCTCTGAATGTTGAACGAATTAAGAAAGAAGAGCAGGCCAGAAGAGACAGAGGTCAGCAAAGAAGAGGGGCAGGGCCATCCAGCTCATATCAGCCCCAGAGTAAGAAGTTTAAGGGACCGCAGTCTAGTGGTCTAGTGCAGTCACAGAGGCCCATACCCACAGCCCGGTCTGGTCAGTCTGCAACTTCCGTAGCCAGTACCCCTAGGAGTACAGTTAGGGGACCAGCCCCTGCCTTGTGTGAACATTGTGGAAGAAGATATCCTGGGGAATGCTGGAAGCTTACATGAGCCTGTTTGAGGTATGGATCCCGTGACCATTTTCTGAGGGATTGCCCACAGATTAGATCTCAGCAACTAGAGAGATCAGCCCCTACTACTTCCAGAGGTAGGAGGCCTAGCTAGGCAGTACCTGAAGGTGGTAGCCACAGAGGAGTGTCAGAATCAGTAGCTAGACCTGATAGTCGAGCTCCTGCACGAGTCTATGGTGTTAGAGCTCGGGAAGACAAGGATGCGCCTGATGTGATAGCCGGTAAAATTTCTATTTTTGATACTACAGCTATTGCATTGATAGATCCAGGCTCTACACATTCATATATATGTGATGCCATGTTGAAACACCGAAATCTGGAAACTGAGCCTACTGAATATGACGTGGTAGTCAGTAATCCGATAGGCCAAAGTGTAGTTGTGAACCGTGTGTACCGAAATTGTCTGATTCGGATACAGAAGTGTGAATTTTCAGGAGATTTGATGGAGTTGCCATTCCATGAGTTTGATGTGATACTAGGCATGAATTGGTTAACTCGGCATAAAGTGGTGATTGATTGTGAACTGAAACGAGTGACCCTCAGAACAGCAGATGGTGCAGAAATCACAATGGTGGGTGAAAGGAGGGATTTTCTCTCCAATGTCATTTAAGCTACTGCAGCCTGCAAACTGATCAGAAAGGGTTGTGAAGCATATTTGGCACAGGTGGTTGATTTCAAAAAGGTTAATTCTGAAATTCAGAATATACCCACTGTGTGTGATTTTACAGATGTGTTTCCAGAGGAGCTTCCTGGCTTGCCACCTCAAAGAGAAGTGGAGTTTGTGATTGATGTGGTACCAGGTACGTCTCCAGTATCGATAGCTCCTTATAGAATGGCACCAGCAGAATTGAAAGAACTGAAGATACAGTTACAAGAATTGCTGGATAAGGGCTTTATCAGACCCAGTGTATCCCCTTGGGGAGCTCCAGTGCTGTTTGTGAAAAAGAAGAATGGGTCATTGAGATTGTGCATCGATTACAGGCAGCTAAATAAACTCACTGTCAAGAATAAGTATCCGTTGCCGAGAATCGATGATTTATTTGATCAGCTGAGAGGAGCCTGTGTCTTCTCAAAGATAGATCTCAGGTCGGGGTATCATCAGTTGAGAATAAAAGATTCAGATATTCTGAAAACTGCCTTCAGAACCAGGTATGGACATTATGAATTTGTAGTGATGCCGTTTGGGCTGACTAATGCACCTGCAGCCTTTATGGACCTGATGAACTGGGTATTCCGACCATACTTGGATCAGTTTGTGGTGGTATTTATCGATGATATCCTGGTGTACTCACAGACGGCAGAGGACCATGACAGGCACCTCAGAGTAGTACTGCAGATTCTGAGGGAGAAGCAACTGTATGGCAAACTAAGTAAATGTGAGTTTTGGTTGTTTGAGATTGTATTTCTGGATCACATTGTATCAGCAGAGGGTATTAAGGCAGATCCGAAAAAGATCGAAGCAATAGTGGAATGGAAGCTTCCCAGAAATGTTACAGAAGTCAGAAGTTTCTTAGGCTTGGTAGGTTATTATCGACGGTTTGTGAAGGGATTTTCATCCATAGCAAGTCCGTTGACCAAGCTACTACATAAAAATGTCAGATTTGAGTGGACTAACAGATGTCAGGCATCTTTTGACAGATTGAAGGCGATGCTTGTTGAGGCTCCAGTCCTGATTCAGCATGTTTCAGGTAAAGACTTTGTGATTTATAGTGATGCCTCACACCAGGGTTTAGGCTGTGTATTGATGCAGGAAGGCAAGGTGGTTGCATATGCATCCAGACAACTGAAAAATCATGAGCAGAACTATCCGATACATGATCTGGAACTCGCAGCCATCGTATTTGCTTTAAAAATCTGGAGGTATTACTTGTATGGTGAGAAATGCTACATATATACAGATCACAAGAGTCTGAAATATCTGCCTACCCAGAAAGAGCTTAATTTGAGACAGAGACGGTGGATGGAGTTAATTAAAGACTATGACTGCGTAATTGACTACCATCCCGGAAAGGCGAATGTGGTAGATGCTCTGAGTAAAAAAGCACTATTCGTTCTGAAAGCTTTGAATGTACAGTTACAGCTGAATCCAAATAATGCATTGGTAGCTGAATTGATATGCAGACCCAGTTTGATTCAGCAGATTGCAGAAAAACAGAAACAGGATACTAGAATCCAGATGATATGTGAACATATCCTAGAAGGGAAGCATCCAGACTTCTCAATCAGAACTGATGTTATTGTGTGTTTCAGAGACAGGATTTGTATTCCAGATGATGAAGAATTGAGAAAGATGATCCTGACAGAGGCACACAGTAGTTCGTATTCGATGCACCCAGGTAGCACAAAAATGTACAGAGACTTGAAAACTCAGTATTGGTGGTCTGGTATGAAAAAGGATGTGGTAGAATTCGTGAATAGATGTATGACTTGTCAACAGGTGAAAGCTGAACACCAGGTTCCATCAGGATTGTTACAGCCAATAGCAATACCTGAATGGAAATGGGATCGTATTACCATGGACTTTGTCACAGGATTACCACTCACCTGGAGTAAACACGATGCAGTATGGGTTATATTGGTTCGATTGACGAAGTCAGCACACTTTCTACCTGTCAGAACTGACTATTTCACTGGATCGACTGGCAGAATTGTATATCAGAGAAATAGTCAGATTGCATGGAGTGCCTGCATCCATAATATCAGATAGAGATCCGAGGTTTACATCCAAATTCTGGAAGAAGTTTCAAGAAGCCTTGGGTACTCGATTGAGTTTCAGTACAGCCTTCCATCCGCAGACAGACGGACAATCAGAAAGGGTAATTCAGGTGTTAAAAGATATGCTTAGGAGTTGTGTAATTGATTTTGAAGGGAGTTGGGCGGATCATCTCCCATTGATTGAATTTGCCTACAATAACAGTTACCAGTCGAGCATAGCTATGGCACCTTATGAGGCACTGTATGAAAGGAAATGCAGGACTCCAGTATACCGGACAGAGTTAGGAGAGGACAGGTTAGTAGGCCCAGAATTGATCAGACAAACTGAGGAGAAGGTGAAAATTATCAAGGACAGATTGAAAGTTGCTTCTGACCGACAGAAATCATATGCAGATTTGAAAAGGAAAGAGATAGAATATGAAGTCGGTGAGAAAGTGTTTCTGAAAGTATCTCCGTGGAAGAAAGTGCTTCGATTTGGCAGAAAAGGTAAGTTGAGTCCTAGGTTTCTTGGGAGGGGTGATCGCGATGAAAGCGGTGGAAGTGTTCTAGTGAGTACCGCGACCAGGTGGCACGACCACAGGTCGCGATGACCGAATTTGTATATATAAAAAAAAAAAAGCTTCTTGCGGAAGCCAAAAACAGAAAGAAGAAAGAGGAACAGCAGGGGAGAAGAGAGAAAAAAAGAGAAAAGAAAGAAAGAAAAAGAGAGAAGAAGAAGAAGAAGAGGAGAAGAAGAAAAAGAAGAAGAGAAGAAGAAGAAGAAGAGAAGAGAAGGAAGAAGAGAAGAGAAGGAAGAAGAGAAGAAAAAGGAAAAGAAGGAAAGAGAAAGGAAGAGAAGAGGAAAGAAAAAAAGAAAAAGAAAAAAAAAGGGAAAACCCAGAAGGAAAAAGCGTAGGAACGGTATCCAGGTTGGTGTACACTTGTTTTCGAAGTTTTTATGTGTTTTACATTTGAGTTTTGAATAATTTAGTAAATATATATTTATATTGTTTTTCGATTGACTAAATTCGATTTAATTGTATTTATTGTATTTTGATCGTTGATTAGGTTGAAATCATTTGTTCCGAAGTTCAAATGACCAAATCGTTGAATATATGTTTTCCGAATATTGATCGAAAGTTTTATATTAGTTATGTTTAATTTCGAATTGTGAATTGTTATATGAAAAGTGTATTGAAACGGCCCTAGGATACGTAGACATAGAAATGGATATCGGAGGTTGGTATACCAGCTGGGTTCAGTGAGCAGTACTGCACCGGCATTGATATTGCTATTGATGATTTATTATGTACATCCTCATGGATTCGTCCAGGGGTAGGGAGACACGTACCTCCTCACGGATTCGTCCTGAGGTAGGGAGACACGTACCTTCCTAAGGATTCGTTCCTGGGATAGAAAGATATGTACCTCTCTAGGGTCCGAACCCTCGGTCCTAGGGTAGGGAGATACGTACCACTCTTAGAATTCGTCCTAGGGTGGGAGTTATGTTCGATGGACAACCACTGTGGTTGAACGACCCATATTCCAGTCCTGATTTATGTTGAGTATTCCAGAGGGCCAAAATTGAAATGAATGGAATAATATGTTTATAAGTGAAGTTAGAAATTGATTTTATTTATACGTTTATTTTAGTAAGTGAAATTGATTGTAAAAAAAGTGAGAATTTCATTTAGTACGAATTATTAAATTGATTTAGTTGTTTTTATTACATTGATTTCATATGATTTAAATTCATAATTGAATTGAATATGGTATTGTTTTATTTAAGTACATTGAGATTTATAATATGCCAAATATATTATAATTTTTATAAATGTGTCTAGTGTACACCCACTAAGCTATATGCTTAGCGCGTCGGTTTTTATCGCGCGTAGGTCACAGGGATACTAAAGAGGCCAAAGATTGAAGAGAGATTTGCTGACAGAGAGCCAGAGTCACTACATTTGGATAGATATATAAATATATTGTTGTATAATATGTGTAGATTGCATGCATATACAGAGATTTGTAATTGTGGTTTATATTTGTGTTTTGTAATTAAATTTATGATTACTGTTTTCCATTTTTAAAGGTTGTTAAATAATTTATGATTTCTGTTTGTTTTTTTTTTTTATTTAAAAAGGTTTGTAACTATTGAATTATGAATTATTTTATTTTAAAAACTGTTTGAAAGTCGCACTAAACGGCAGAGTGCGCATTTGAATGAAATGATATTTGAAGTGTTGTTGTAGATTTTATGTGATTTGAGTTTTATTTGAAACAGGTTTTGGGAAATCAGAAAAACAGAGGAAACTCTGCCGAAATTTTTTAAAAAAAAGAAAAAAATATATAATAAAAAAAAATGAAGTTTGATGGGCTCACTAGAAAAACATTTTTAAATTACAAAGTGATATGATTTTAAATGGTTTGAAATGAATAACGAGAATTTAGAAAGTTTTGAATACCGGGTAACGCTCCCTGGGTCGATCCAGTCGGGTCGGGTCAGGGGGTGTTACACACAGACTGTGGCATAGCCCTATATTCTGACTCTGCACTCGATCGTGACACAACGTTCTGCTTCTTACTCTTCCATGAGACCAATTTTCCTCAAACAAAAACACAATAACCTGATGTGGATCTTATATCCACTTTAGAACTTGCCCAATCTGCATATGAGAAACATTCAATATGAGTGTGCCCATGATTTGCATATAGGATACCACGTCCGGGTGCTCCTTTCAAGTAACACAAAATTTGTTCTAACGCTGCCCAATGATGAACTGTTGGAGATGACATGAATTGACTAACAACATTGACAGAATATGCAATATCCGGACGAGTCACTGTAAGATAATTCAGCGTTCCAATCAATCTTCTATATTTCTCAGGATCTTCAATTAGTTCTCCATCTCCTGTAAGGTGCATGTTTGGAGTCATTGGAGCACTACAAGGCCTTGCCCTCAATTTTCCTGTCTTAGTTAATAAGTCAAGGACATATTTTCTCTGAGATAAAAAGATACATTTTTTACTCCTTGTGACTTCAACACCCAAGAAATATTTTAGCATCCCTAAGTCTTTTGTGTGAAACTGAGTATGAAGGAAAGACTTAAGAGATGAGATTCCCGTAGCATCACTTCCGGTAATGACAATGTCATCCACGTACACAACTAAAAGAATGATACCAGCTTTCGATTGTTTGTAGAACACAGAATGGTCAGACTTGCTTTTCATCATACCAAACTTTTCAACAGCCTGACTAAATTTTCCAAACCAAGCACGAGGACTCTGTTTAAAACCATATAGAGATTTTCGAAGACGACAAACTAGCCCAGACTCCCCCTGAGCAACAAAACCAGGAGGTTGCTCCATATACACTTCCACCTGAAGATCACCATGAAGAAAAGCATTCTTAATATCAAGTTGATGCAAAGGCCAATGATGAGTAGCTGCCATAGAAATAAACAACCGAACAGATGTCAATTTAGCAACAGGAGAAAAAGTGTTAGAATAGTCCACTCCATAAGTTTAAGCATATCCCTTAGCGACAAGACGGGCTTTCAATCGAGCAACTGACCCATTCGGATTTACCTTAACTGTGAACACCCATTTACATCCTATAGCTTGTTTCCCTTAAGGTAAATCGACCAAGTTCCAAGTACCATTGTCATCTAAAAGTAAATCGACCAAGTTCCAAGAGATGCAATAAAAGAACAAGAGGAAGATGACAAGCAGTGATAAGAAACAAAAGAAGAAATAGGATAAGTACATTGGCGTTTACCTTTGCGTAACGCAATTGGAAGATCATCACTCGGGACTAGATCTGATGACACAGGAGTAGGTGCAGAACATGAATCAGGAGATTTACGCTTGGAGTAGACTTGAATAATAGGAGGCTTGACAGGTGCTACTTCAGAGACAGGTTCGGAGGATGTGATAGAATAGACTAATAAATCATCATCCTCCCCCTGACGGGCGGGAGGAGAAGACGAAAAATAGGGTGTGTCTTCCATGAAGGTAACATCAATTTAGACAAGATATTTATTAAGACTAGGACAATAGCATCTATAACCTTTCTGAAGATGAGAATAACCAAGAAAGATACACTTCAAAGACTCGGGATCTAATTTTGCAGACGAACATCCCGAACAAAACAAGTGCTACCAAATATCCTAGGGTCAATAGGAAATAGTGACTTATTGGGAAAAAGGATTTTGTAAGGGATCTCACCATGAAGAACAGATGATGGCATGCGATTAATTAGAAAACATGCTGTAGAAACTGCATCAGCCCAAAAAGGTTTGGGAACATTCATTTGAAATAATATGGCTCGTGCAGTTTCAAAAAGATGTCTGTTCTTACGTTTTGCCACTCCATTTTGAGATGGAGTATCAACACAAGAAGTTTCATGAAGCATACCATTCTGAACTATATAAGATTGAAATAAAGCGGATGTATATTCTTTGGCATTATCACTTCGCAAAGTACGGATTGAAACATTAAATTGAGTTTTAATCTCAGCACAAAACGCACAAAAAGGAGAAAACAACTCAGAACGACTCTTCATTAAATATAACCAAGTTACACGAGAATAATCATCCACAAATATAACAAAATATTTAAATCCAGGTTTAGACAAAATAGGACAAGGACCCTAAATATCAGAATGAACTAATTCGAAAGGAACACTAGCACATTTATTGACTCTTGGACTCGAACTCAGACAATGGTGTTTTGCAAACTGACACGACTCACAATCTAATGAAGACACCTTACTAAACTGTGGAAAAAGTTTCTTGAGCAAAGGAAGAGATGGATGACCCAACTTACAATGTGCCTCGAAGGGAGATGTTACACCAGAGCAAGCAACAGATTTCGGTATTGGTGTGTCAAGAATGTAGAGACCTCCAGATTCATGACCTTTACCAATAATCTTCTTTGTCATAAGATCCTGAAATAAGTAATGATCAGGAAAAAATGAGATGCAACAGTTAAGATTGCGAGTAAGCTAGCTTACAGAGATTAAATTAAAGGATAAATTAAGTAAATGTAAGACATACGATAAAGGAAGTATAGGGGTAGGAGTAATTGCGCCAAACCCACGAACACAAGATGGTGACCCATCGGCTAAAGTAACGGTAGAAGTGGAAGTGTGTGACTGAAAAGTAGAAAAGAGACCAGAATTACCTGTCATATGATCTGTGGCACTAGAATCAATGACCCATTTGGAGGATGAGGAAAGAACGCATGCATTTGGTTTACCTGAATCAGCAATAGCAGTGATAGAAGGAGATGAAGACTTTAGTGATATTTGATACGGTGAGAGCTTGGCAAATTCATCTGCAGAGATAAGAACTGATTTTTCAGAATTATCATTAGTGGATGCAATATGAGCCGAGTGAGCTTTCTGATTCTTGTACTGAAGCTTTCTACAATCACGCTTCATATGTCCTGGCTTATGACAATAATGGCATACAATTCCTCCAGAATCATGTGGCCGAGTTTCAAACCCTTATGAGCCTTCTCCTTTGTTTCCACTTTGACTGGTTGATCTCACAGGCTCATAATTATTACTTCAACTTACTAAAGCACCACTGAGTGAAACAGGTGGAGTACCTTCTGTACGGAGTACTCGACTAAATACTTCATGTAACGAGGAGATCTCAGAACCAGAAAGAACCTGTGACTTAGCAGTTTCAAAATCAGAAGAAAGGCCAGCAAGGAAACTCATGATAGCCATTTGCTCTCGTTGACGTTGCTGAATCTTCACATCAGGGCTAAAAGGCAGTAACATATTAAGCTCCTCATAAGTCTTCTTAAATGCCATAAAATAATTCGTAAGTGACTGATATTGTTTTTCTACACGGTAAAATGCTTTGCACACCTCATACATGCGAGAAAGGTTCTCTTTACTAGAATACAAGAAATCCAAATAATCCATCAATTCTTTAACAAATTCACAGTGATTGATCAAGCCAATTACCTCGCTATCAATAGAATTCCGAATCTGCAGGAATAAGCGAGCATCCTCTCTAAGCCACGTCTGCCTTGACTCATCTTTAGGAGGATCGTCGGTCAAATGAGTATCTTTGTCAATACTCCTTAGATAAAGTCGAACGGTCTTGCTCTAATCCAAATAATTCGAGCCATTTAGCTTATGGTCCGTGATTTTAGACATCACAGTCACCATATCCGACACAACAACGGATTTCTTCTCAGCCATAACTCCTAAACAGAGATACAAGGCAGCAAACACAAAGGCAAAACTAAGAACCTCAACTAGGCAAACCTTGACGAACACAAATCGACGAAGCACCGAAGCCGTACTAACATAAGCAAAACACAGAACCACCGGAAAAGCAGAGGGAAACCATCGAAAAAGCAAAGGGAAACCACCGGAAAAGCAGAGGGAAACAACCAGAGAAGAATACAGGATAGACGCGGCGGCGCGTAGGCTCACGCGCTGCTTCTGGGCACCGGACTCCGGGAAAACACCGGTCGGCGGCTGGGCTTCCTTTCTGGGTAGGCGTTGAGAACAAAAGGCCACTCCAAATAGTGTTACGAAAATGGAACCCTAAAAGACACTAAACCCTAATTTGTATTTATGCAAGAAACCCAAAATAAAAACCCTAATTTTGCAATCCTAAAGGCTATGATACCATGTTATTTGTGATGGAAACGAATTGTATTTACACATATTCATTAGGAAAAATGATACACATATATATACAAAAGCTAGGAAACTATCTTAGGAAACTATACAAATTAAATGCCTAGAATTAAGCTAATTAGCTAGCTGTAATACACCTAATTACAACCTGTAACATCAATGTTGATTTTTCTCATATTCCCAAAGCTGCTAATCAAGTAACTCATACTTTAGCAAAGCTTGCACTTCGTAAGGATCATCAGATGGTTTGGGTGGATGAATTTCCTCCTTGCATTCTGATCTTCTTATTGAAGATTCTAACCACATTCTGTAATGTTTTCCTCTTTAATATATTCCACTTTTTCTCAAAAAAAAAATACACATTTTTGGTAAGTGTAGAAATAATATTATTTGTAGTTAAATTATATATATATATATATAATATCATAAAAATAAAAAATAATTTTAAAAATAATTAAATATTAATTTGTCTTTTTATTTTTTTCTAAAAAAGTTATTATAAAAAATATTTTACTAATTTAAGAAAATTATATATTCATTGTTCTATAATTAGTTAATTACAACTAATCAACTATTATATATGATATATAATTTGTTTATTGTTTCTAAGACATGTGGTAAAAGTTTAGCGGGCAAATGGATTCTAATCTCATTTTTATTATCTCTTATTCTTAATACATAGGTTAAAATTATCTTTTTATGAAAAGAAATAAAGCAATTAATGTTTAATTGGTGGGCCCCATAGTAAATGAAAATAAAAAGCTGAAAACGTTTCGGTGATTTTTTCAATAAAGTCCCATTTCACATTTCAGTGCATTATAATGAGAACTTGATTTCCGTGTTTTCAATATTTTTATTATATTGGAAAGGACAAATTACAATATAATACCCTAACGTTTGGTCATATTATAATAAAATTATAATTTTAACTTTAATTACACATTAATATCCTACTTTTAGTTTACTCGGTCAAAAGTAAAGGTTTTACCAAAATTTTTACCTAAAATGATAAAAATACCCCTACTTGAAAAAATAAAAAAAATAAAAAAAATAAAAAATAATATTAATTATTAAAATTAAATAATTTAAAAAATAATTTAAATGGATTCGTCCATTTTAAAAAATTTAAAATTTTTAATTTTAATAATTAATATTATTTTTTTAATCAGGAGTATTTTTATCATTTTAGGTAAAATTTTTGGTCAAACCGTTACTTTTTACTGAATCAACTAACAGTAGGGTACTAATATGTAATTAAGACTAAACTCACGATTTCATTACAATATGACCAAATGTCAAAGTACTTCATTACAATTCGTCCTTACCAATCGCGTTTTATGCTTTTTCTCAACTCATAAAACGAGGAAAACCACTTTTTGGAATTTCACTGAAGGCCCCTAAATTTTTAGTAAGGCTGACCCTGCTCATAGGGGATGTCAATTTGGCGAGTCAGGGTAATTTTGGATCCACTTCCCATAAAATTATTTGTCCCCAAACACAGCATAATCACAACAATTTGCATACCGAGGTCAAGGTCGGGGAAGTGAGCTTGACCCCGTCCCACTTCGTGCCCACCACTAGTCCACCTTTATCGCCTAATATTTATATATATATACATAATTATTATATATTCAATAGAGAATTATAAGTTCAATACCAACATATATATTAGGGTGCCTTGAATCAATTATGTAAGCATCAGAATGAGGGGGTTTGGATTTTAGAGATTTAGGTGTTTTTAACTAAGCTATGTTGGCTAAGCAGTGTTGGAGATTGATTAGAAATCCAACTAGTTTATATAGCTGCTCGTGTGTTGAAAGGATGTTATTTTTCGAGTGGCAATTTCTTGAATGCCCTTTGTATTTCTTCAAGCTCGTTTGTGTGGAGGAGCTTGTTATGAGGTAGGGAGATTTGAATCTAGGTTTTCGTTGGAGAATAGGTGGTGGAAATTTTGTGTTTATTTATAAGGATCTGTGGATCTCTTGGCCTTCCACTTTTCAGCCTTTTTCTCATTCCGTCTTTGGTGAGCAAGCTACGGTTAACCATCTTAAAACTGTTTTGGGAGAGTGGGATATGTGTCTTATCCGGGATTCGTTCTTAGATGGTGATGCTGAGGCCATTTTGAACATTCCGTTGAGTCGGCATCAGGCTAAGGATTCCTTTTGTTGGCACTTTGATCAGCATAGGGGTTATACAGTAAAGAGTGGTTCTTTCTATTAGTGGAAGTATTTATGGAGTATGAATCTACCCCAGAAGGTTCGGCTATTCATCTATGGCTGCCTTGTACGGTGTGTAACACCCCCTGACCCAATCCACTCGGACCGAATCAGGGAGCGTTACACTGTACGGAAAATTTAACTTTGCTTTGCTGTATAAAAATTATGTCCTTACAATTAAAAAAAATAAACATTAAATAATGGTCCAAAAACATTTTCTGAAAATCTGGTTAGAGTATCCTCTGTTTTTCTAATTTACCAAAACCTGTTTTATAAATACCGTTTATACAAAATATAATATTTAAGTAATACCCATTCAAAAGTAACAGAATCCATTTTACCGACAAACATAATTATTACAGAAAATACATAAAACCAACATAATCCTTACAAATATTTACAAAACATTTCCGGTAGATGCATGTACTTAAAACATAACTACTGTACACAAAATGTCTACCCAAATGTATAGGAACGATGTGACTCTGGCTTGGATCCTGCAGACTCTACTCTTCTCTGTCTTTGCCTTCTCTGAAACCTCTGTTACCTACGTGTGAGAAAAACTCAACACGCTAAGCATATAGCTTAGTGGGTGTACATAAAACTATATTTACGCTTACACTATAATATCATTTAAATCAAAACATCAAAAATATACTGACAAATAAATAATCAATATAATTCTCAATTCGAGTCAAATACAAGTCAAATCTTATATTCACATTAAAAACAAGTCAAGTCAAATATTCGTAAATTACTTCCCAATATAAAACACGTTTCAAATCAAATAACATTTCGAATATACAAATCCATCTGAAAACTGAAACAAATATCATATCGAAGCAAATATCAATAAATCCATCGGAAATCAGAATAAATTTCTTATGAAAACATAATAATACCAAATCAAATCATTTCTCATCTCAAATCTTATACAGATCATATCACATTTCTAATTCCATTTCGGGCTCCTGATATACTAAACATATTTTTCGGACTGGATTACGGGCTATACAGAACAGAGTTGGATACCAACGGAGGACCCGCTGCGTATCCCATATACATATCAGAATCGGCGTAGTACTACTCAAAAAACCCAATTGACATGTAAATCTCCTATATCTATATCTATGTTTACATATATCATAGCCAAATCACTTTTCGAAAATCATATAATTAATTCCAAACAGAATCGTCAATTTAAATTCTGAAATCATATCAAAATCAGTATACACATTTCCGGAATTCGAATCGCATCAATATACATATACAAGCAAATTACAAAATCGTTTCCGAAAATATTTCTGAATCCAGAAATCGCTTCAAATCACATTTAAAATCACATGCAATTATATATCGTAAATCCATAGTAAATCCAAATGCCCCGAATCACTTTTTGAAACAAATCGCAAAACAATATATACAAAATCGTTTTTAATAATATTCTCCGTAATATTACTATAATCACAACATATCGAAAATCAATTCAGAATATTTTTCGTAAACAATATTACGGATCCAGAATATATTTCAAAAATACGTAATCCAAAACATCCCAAAATCAATTTCAAACAATATATCATAATCAATATAGCTCAAATAAACTAAAAACAATATAATATAACGATTCCAAACTATTCTTGAAAATTTGAAAAATACGAAAACGGTATCACCAAACCTGAAATGCTATTATTTACACAAAACTCTACTTGACCAACTTTACCTTCCTTCTTCTTCTTCTTCTAACTCTTTCTCTCACTAGAATCTCTCTCTTTCTCTCTCTATTTCTTTTCTTTCTCTCTTATGGCCAAAATGTCTCTGGTTTCTTTGTTTTTAATTTTGCACAATTTGTTTGTTTGACTTTCAATATGTTAGTGGAATTCTCCACTAACATATTTTATATATATATATATATATATTCTCAATTTCTAATTGCTCCCTTGACTTCTACAAATCACAAAATGGCAATCCAATATATATATATATATATATATATATATATATATATATATATATATATTCTCAATAGCAATTCAATTTACAATTAATCACATTACATCTCGATAATTATTCCAAAAATATTCCACACTTATCCAATCACCAAATTGACTTCACCAATATTCAATTGGACCCATTATCATCCAAATGCACCATGAAAATAATATCTCTAATGGGATTTAACTCGGTTAAAATCACTATTTATTTTTCAACCATATACCGAATATATATATTTTCCACCAATATAAATCACATACTTGACTGTTGTATGCTTAATAATAATTAATAATAATACTTTTTATAATTATGAAAAATTAGGGGCGTTACAATTCTTCCCCTCTTAAGAAATTTCGTCCTTGAAATTTACCTTATTCAAACAATTGTGGATATTGCTGTCTCATTATTTCTTCGCTTTCCCAAGTAGCCTCTTCCACATTATGGTTCCTCCAGAGTATCTTCACTAGCAGTACTTTCTTATTACGGAGTTCTTTTATTTCTCTATCTAACACTTGCACTAGTTCCTCATTATCTGGAATATCAATCATGTCTCTGTAGTACAAAGTACTATTATCTTTAATTACACAATCGATCTCCTTCTCTTCTTGGTAATGGCTATCATTTTCTCATCTTACCTCAACACACCACCAAGACCACTATGTGAAACATCACTATAACCCATAAAATCCTTAGCAGACTTTAGCTTCTCTTATCCTCGATCGTAAATTTATTCAGTTATCCAGAATCTGCACATAATCTTAACGATCCATTCTTAAATGATAATCAATTGTAATCCGATATCTCGATAATCCAAATTCATACCTCAATTCACATCAAATTCTTAGAATTATCAAATTAATCATTTGAAAATTCATATCCCTAAATCTCAATTAGAAAATTTTTATATATATACCAACCAGAGGTCCCTTGAATTTCTTACTTGCTGGCTGCCCCAGAATCTCCTGTCCAGCCATCTTCGAACTACCAGATTCAGTTGAAGCTCCCCCAACTACACTGGCAGGACTACCAAGTCTACTTCCAACTTCACTTTCAGAGGGTTCTATTACTTTCTTGCTTTATCCTCTATAAAATCGAAGAGGAATCTGCAGATTAGAGTCACATCTTCCTGTTTTTCTTTTCTACAATGCATGCATATTCAAAACATTTTTCATATACAAAACATTTGTCGCTGAGGTCTAGGAACGCCTAAATCATTGCTCTGATACCAAAAATTGTAACACCCCCTGACCCAATCCGCTCGGACCAAATCAGGGAGCGCTACACTGTACGGAAAACTTAACTTTGCTTTACTGTATAAAAATCATGTCCTTACAATTAAAAAAAATAAACATTAAATAATGGTCCAAAAATATTTTCTAAAAATCTGGTTAGAGTATCCTCCGTTTTTCTGATTTACCAAAACCTGTTTTATAAATACCGTTTATACAAAATATAATATTTAAGTAATACCCATTCAAAAGTAACAGAATCCATTTTACCGACAAACATAAATATTACAGAAAATACATAAAACCAACATAATCCTTACAAATATTTTCAAAACATTTCCTGTAGATGCATGTACTTAAAACATAACTACTGTACACAAAATGTCTACCCAAATGTATAGGAACGATGTAACTCTGGCTCGGATCTTGCAGACTCTATTCTTCTCTGTCTTTGCCTTCTCTGGAACCTCTGTTACCTACGTGTGAGAAAAACTCAACACGCTAAGCATATAGCTTAGTGGGTGTACATAAAACTATATTTACGCTTACACTATAATATTATTTAAATCAAAACATCAAAAATATACTGACAAATAGATAATCAATATGGGGCTCAATTCGAGTCAAATACATGTCAAAGCTTATATTCACATTAAAAACAAGTCAAGTCAAATATTCGTAAATCACTTCCCAATATAAAACACGTTTCAAATCAAATAACATTTCGAATATACAAATCCATCGAAAAAATGAAACAAATATCATATCGAAGCAAATATCAATAAATCCATCGAAAATCAGAATAAATATCTTATGAAAATATAATAATACCAAATCAAATCATTTCTCATCTCAAATCTTATACAGATCATATCACATTTCTAATTCCATTTCGGGCTCCTGATAAACTAAACATATTTTTTAGACTGGATTACGGATTATACAGAACAGAGGTGGATACCAACGGAGGACCCGCTGCGTATCCCATATACATATCAAAATTGGACACCAACGGAGGACCCGCTGCGTATCCCATATACATATCAGAATCGACGTAGTACTACTCAGAAAATCCAATTAACATGTCAATCTCCTATATCCATATCTATGTTTATATATATCAGAGCCAAATCACTTTTCGAAAATCATATAATTAATTCCAAACAGAATCGTCAATTTAAATTCTGAAATCATATCCAAATCAGTATACACATTTCCGGAATTCGAATCGCATCAATATACATATACAAGCAAATTACAAATTCGTTTCCGAAAATATTTCTGAATCTAGAAATCGCTTCAAATCACATTTAAAATCACATACAATTATATATCGTAAATCCATAGTAAATCCAAATGCCCCGAATCACTTTTTGAAACAAATCGCAAAACAATATATACGAAATCGCTTTTAATAATATTTTCCGTAATATTACTATAATCAAACATATCGAAAATCAATTTAGAATATTTTTCATAAACAATATTACGGATTCAGAATATATTCCAAATATACGTAATCCAAAATATCCCAAAATTAATTTCAAACAATATATCATAATCAATATAGATTAAATAAACTAAAAACAATATAATATAACGATTCCTAAATATTCTGGAAAATCTGAAAAATACGAAAACGGTATCACCAAACCTAAAATGTTATTCTTTATACAAAACTCTTCTTGACCAACTTTACCTTCTTCTTCTTCTTCTAGCTCTTTCTCTCACTAGAATCTCTCTCTTTCTCTCTCTATTTCTTTTCTTTCTCTCTTATGGCCGAAATGTCTCTGGTTTCTTTGTTTTTGATTTTGCACAATTTGTTTGTTTGACTTTCAATATGTTAGTGGAATTCTCCACTAACACACACACACACACACACAGATATATATATATATATATATATATATATATATATATATATATATATATATATATATATATATATATATATATATATATATATATATATATTCTCAATTTCTAATTGCTCCCTTGACTTCTACAAATCACAAAATGGCAATCCAATTTACAATTAATCACATTACATCTCGATAATTATTCTAAAAATATTTCACACTTATCCAATCACCAAATTGACTTCACCAATATTCAATTGGACCCATTATCATCCAAATGCACCATGAAAATAATATCTCTAATTGGATTTAACTCGGTTAAAATCACTATTCATTTTTCAACCATACACCGAATATATATTTTTCCACTAATATAAATCACGTACTTGACTATTGTATGCTTAATAATAATTAATAATAATACTTTTCATAATTATGAAAAATTAGGGGCGTTACACGGTGAGTCTTGCTAAGAGAATAATTTAGGTGGATGTGTTGTGTAAGCTATGTAAGAAGGCTTCTGAGACGGTTTCACATGATTTGTGGGGCTATGCAAGTCTTAAGAACATTCGTTTGGATTGTGGTCTGATGAGCGGTATTGACAGGGTTGATGTACTTTTTTTTTCTGGATTTGATTTTGCTATGTAGGTTGCGACTGAGTGTGGATGAGTTTGACTTGTTAAGCATTGTGTTCTAGCAGATTTGGTTCCGTTGTAATTGTGCTTTACATGGCGGCCATCTATTGCATGAAGATGGAATGGTGAGCTAGTCGAAGTCCTTTTTGCATGATTTTCAGATGGCTAATGTAGTATTGTTGCCTACTATGAGTGGTGTCCTGGCTTCTAGGTCTAAGCATTAGGCCCGTCCTGCTGCCTACTATGAGTGGTATCCTGGCTTATGGGTCTAAGCATTGGGCTTGTCCTGCTGTAATAAGGTTAAAGATGAACACTGATGTTGCTATTGATTCAGGGCAGCAGCAGGTAGGTGTGGGGGTGGTAGAACATTTAGGTCAGGTTTTGGGTTCTACTTCTTAGGTATTGTAAGCTTATTTCTCGCCTTCTGTGGCTGAGGCAATGGCAATTCTTTGTGGCCTCTTGTTTGCTTCTGAAGTCGGTCTCCAACCTGCTTTGATAGAGGCAATGGCAATTCATTCGCTATCTAAGTTTGCATTATCTTTAGATTCTAGTCTTTTTGGATTGATAATTTTTCTCCTTGCAGAGTCGTGTGTTCTGGCGAATATGGTAGAACAATTTGTTTTTCTTGTTTTTGCTTTAATATATTGCTTTTCTCAACAAAAAACAACACACACACACACATATATACATACATATAGTATTTAAATGCTCATAATTGACTATGAAATAAAATCAAATACAAATAATTAAAAAAGAAATAATAAGAAAGTAATTTAGTTAAACTTAAACTCTTTATTAAACATAAGTTTTGTTGTTAAAAAAATAAAAATAAATTCATGTTCTCTATAACCTTCATAATTTATATATTAATATTTATTACACAATAAAATATAGGCGGAAAATTATTTTTGTTGAGCCTTCGGTTGGTTGAAACTTTCGGTGAATGTGGAACCTTCAGCTATCAAGCTTGAACCTGCAAAATAATGTAAAACGTGAGAAGGAGTACCGATCGTGAGTCGGTAACTACCCTCCGACGCTCAAGTCAGTATGTGAGTAATCTAGACTCTCTAACACCGAACTAATCTAAATCCTACTTCTGAACTTGCTCTCCTCCTTTTTTTCTCAATTCCTTTCTGTATTTATAGTGATATTAGGTACTGTTACTGACTGCTGATATTGATACCTGGTGATTCTGATTGATTTGACAATAGATTTGATATTTCTCTGTTCAATACTGAAGAGGGTAATTAAGGGATTAGGTCCACTGAGTCTCTCACGGAGGATGGTTTCCCTTATTCGATAGTTTCTTCTCGAGGGGTGCCATGTAACACCCCCCGACCCGAATTCGCTCGGACAGAATCGGGGAGCGCTACTGGATACAGACATATACGAATACGAAAAATTGAAAACACTAGCAGAAGCACCTTCTTATACAGTTAGCATTAAAATTATACTATCGAAAACTTAAAATCATATACTTAAACATAAATCGAAATCAATAGTCCAAAATAGTTTCTAAAAATTTCGCCAGAGTTTCCCTCTGTTTTTCTGACTTTCCAAAACCTGTTTTCACAATTCATAAAATCCACACTTCTATAATCTCAAATCAAATTGCGCACCCTTCCATATCCGGTGCTACTTACCAAAACAAATTATATCAAAATACTTATAAATATTCAACTTCAAAAGTATTAAATTCCATGGGCCCAAATATTACAAATATTTACAAAAACATACACAAAAACTAAATACCGTTTCAAATATTTACGAAAACATTCTTGTCCATGCATGCCGATATAATACATATAAAACATCAAAGATATAGTGAGCTACCAAAAATGCGGGAGCGATGTGACTCAGGACTCAATCACTGCTGACTCAACTCTTTCCAGCCTTATCTTCTTCCTGAACTCTCTTACTCGCGTGTGAGAAACTCAACACGCTATGCATAACGTTTAGTGGGTGTACCCAAAATCCAATTGTATAAACATAATATAATATCTCAATAACGCAAATAACATATAAAAACCAACATATGGGGCACAATTAAATCAAATATTTTAAATATATATATATATATATATATATATATATCCCTTGGAAAAACGATAACAAATATCCTATCAAAGCAATTATCAACAACATCTTCCGAAATCGGAATAAAATATCGTATCAAACTTATTAATACCAAATCAAATCATATAACAAATTGTATTTCATTTCTATTTCCATTTTAGGCTCCTGATATACTAAACATACTTTTTGGACTGGATTACGGGCTATACAGAACAGAGATGGATACCAACGGAGGACCCGCTGCGTATCCCAGATATATCAGAACAGAGTTGGATACCAACGGAGGACCCGCTGCATATCCCAGATCAGACTTTCCAACCCGCAAAGGGTGGTACCTCAATCATAACATATAGGCGTAGTACTACTTAGAGAACCCAATTGACATGTCAATCTCTTATATCCATATCTATGTTTATATTTATCAGAGCCAAATCACTTTTCGAAAATCATATAATTAATTCCGAACAGAATCGTCAATTTAAATTTTGAAATCATATCCAAATCAGTATACACATTTCCGGAATTCGAATCGCATCAATATACATATATAAGCAAATTACAAAATTGTTTTCAAAAATATTTCTGAATCCAGAAATCGCTTCAAATCACATTTAAAATCACATGCATTATATATCATAAATCCATAGTAAATCCAAATGCCTCGAATCACTTTTCGAAACAAATCGCAAAACAATATATACGAAATTGTTTTTAATAATATTCTCTGTAATATTACTATGATCAAAACATATCGAAAATCAATTCAGAATATTTTTCGTAAACAATATTACAGATCCAAATTATATTTCAAATAAGCGTAATCCAAATCATTAACAATATACATACATATATATATATATATATATATATATATTCAAAATCAATTTATTACAAATAATATATACCAAATCATTCCAAAATCAATTTCAAACAACATATCATAATTAATATACCTCATATAAACTAAAAACAATATAATATAAAGATTCCTAAATATTCTGAAAAATCTGAAAAATACGAAAACGGTATCAGCAAATTTGAAATGTTATTATTTACACAAAACTCTTCTTGACCAACTTCATCTTCTTTCTCATTCTTCTTCTTCTAGCACTTTCTCTCACTAGAATCTCTCTCTTTCTCTCTCTATTTCTCTCCCACTTTGCTCTATTTTCTGTTTCTATTTTAGCTTCACTTCTGGTTCTATTTCATGTAAATTCCACCACACTTATATTATTATTTTATTTTTTTCTTCTTGTTTCCTCCGCCTCTCTCTCTTATCTCTTCAATTCATTTTACAAGTGTTTTTTTTTTTTTTGCTTTTTGTGCTTCCAAGATTAGACATGCAATTATTTTGTTCTCCACCACCATCCACTAACATATATATTATATATAAATATCTCACAATTGCAATTTGCTCTCTTAAACTGTTTAAAATCCTAAAATGGCAACAACTTCACAATTAATTACATGTGATTTACCAATCATCCTTAAATTATTAAACTAACCCATCAATCACATTCCATCTTAATACTTATTGCAAAAATATTTCACACTTATCCAATTATCAAATTGACTTCACCAATATTCAGTTGGACTCATTATCATTCAAATGTACCATGAAAATAATTTCTCTAATGGGATTTAACTCGGTTAAAAATCACTATTTATTTTTCAACCATATACCGAATATATATACTTTCCACCAATATAAATCACATACTTGACTGTTGTATGCTTAATAATAATTAATAATAATACTTTTCATAATTATAAAAAATTAGGGGCGTTACATGCCACGTGTCCCGGTTCCACGTGACATCATGCTATTGGGTGGTTATTGATGGTATCACCATTTCCCTCTAATTTCGTATCTCGGGGGACGTGTACCGCGAGAGATGAAATTATTGTAATGTTTTTAAAGTCAGGTCTTGGGAAAAGAGATCCTTCACTATCTCGGTGGATGTGTCCCTTGAGGGATGAATCCACCACTCGGTGGTTGCGCGCCTTGGGAGAATAATCCATCCCTCGGGGGACGCTTGCCTTGGAAGACAAATGGCTCCATGACACCAGAGGCAATTAATGCCATTTGACCGTCGGAGGAAGGCCAGAAGGGATAGTGCCCGTAGGCCCTCACTTACGTCCACTCCTGGGAAGACTTCCACCCGGCAAGCTAGTGTCGGTGGTCCGTTCTCAACTGACGGTTCGGTGGATTTCATGTGCTCTTATGCCAAGAATTTTATAAAGTCCAGTGATGGTGGGATTGCATGCAAGCTTTTGAACGATGATAGAATACGGATTGTTTCTGGCTAATTATGGATAGTATATGTCTTTTATTTTTTGGTGGCATCTTCCCCTTTCTCTTTCTCTTCTTCTTCTTCTTCTTCTTCTTCTTCTTTTTAATGTTGCTAGACCCTTCGAGTTCATTTGGCTATTGCGGATGCTGTTGGACCTTTCATGGTCCCTTTTGTTTGAAATTTTTCTAAGTATTATATCTCAGACATAACTTGATGTATACATATTTGCACATTGCTTGCTTCGTATGCGATCTTTCGATCTCTGGACCGTGGTCCAATCTTAGGTCATTACCCTCGGTATTTGTCCCGTGGGACATTTGATCTCTATGATCAGTTGCTCTTTAGCAGCACAATGGAGATTACTCGGCCACTATTGACTAGTTTCATTTGTGTTGATCTTGGAAAAGTAGATTATCACTGTTGATCATAAAAGTTAAATTAAAGAAGCAGATGATCACTGTTGATCACAAAAATAAAATTCTTAGAAACCGAAACATACATTGCCACCATCATTCGGTGGGTAATAACATAGTAAGGCATAATAAGGCATAAAAAGTGTTAAGTACTACTTGTGGCATACATCCACCGAGGCAAGTGTCAGACGAGCTATCAGGGAAAATATTTCTTAAGGTGTTCGACATTCCATGGATTTTTCAAAGGGTTTCCGCCGAGCGTGCTGAGTTTGTAAGTTTCCTTCTGTCCCTCGGAGGTGATCCGGTATGGTCCCTCCCAGTTATCTCCAAGGGTGCCATTAGAGGGGTTTTTGGTACTTGGAAGGACTTTCTTCAGAACCAAGTCCCACGTTCTAAACCTCCGAGTGTGGACCTTCAAGTTATAATACTTTGTGACTTTTTGGCGCAGAGCTGCCGCCCGGATGTTCACTTTCTCTCTCTTCTCTTCTAACTAGTCAAGTGCTGCTCGGAGTTCTAGCTCGTTGTCCGTGGGTGAGTATTCATCAACTCTCCTGGTCTAAATGGTCACCTCCGTTGGTAATACAGCCTCCATACCAAATGCAAGAGAGAAGGGGGTTTCCCCTGTAAATGTGTGGGGGGGTCGTCCTGAGTGCCCATAATACCTCAGGGAGTTTATCCACCTAGGCACCTTTCTTTGATTTTAATTTGCGTTTTAGGAAGTGTTTAATGGCTTTGTTCGCTGTCTCCACCTGTCCATTAGTTTGGGGATGAGAAGGAGACACGAAACGAACATCAATCTTGTGTGTCTGACAAAGTGCTCTAAAAGTGTGGTTGTCGAATTGGGTTCCATAGTCTGTGACTATGGCTTCAGGAACTCCGAAACGGTATATGATTGACTTGTTGACAAACTCAACAGCCTTTTGTTTGGTGATGTATGCTAGAGCTTCAGCTTCTATCCACTTGGTAAAATAATTTATCCCCACAATCGCATACTTTTTCTGGGAGGATCCTGTGGGGAGAGGCCCCACTATATCCAGTCCCCATTGGGTGAATGGCCAAGGAGCGGCCATGGGTGTGAGCTTTTCGGCTGGTAGCCTCAGTATGCTTGCCATTTTTTGACAACAATCGCACTTTCTTGCATTCTCATTTGCATATCTGAACATAAATGACCAGTAATATCCTTGGCGAAGGATTTGGTGGCCCAGACTCCTCCCTCTAGAGTGGCTTCCACAAACTCCTGCGTGAACTTCAATAAGCACTCATTCTGCTTCCGCGGGTACGAGGCACCTTAGAAAGGGTTGTGAGAAACCTCTTCTATACAAGTACCCATCTTAGAGTGTGTATCTTGGTGCTTGGTGCATAATCCTCCCTGTCGCCACCTTCTCGGAGGAAAGCTGCCCATCGAGCAAATATTGCTTGATTGGATCCATCCAGGATGAGGATGTAGTAGGATGCTCCGAGGTGGTGAGCACCTCTCTTGCGTTTATGCTCTGGGTCGGTAGTTCAGATACCACAACTACTCTGGAGAGCTTTGCGACGATGGTTGATGCCAGCTTAGCGAGTGCATCTACCAGGGAGTTCCTCTCTCGTAAGATTCTTATAAAGGAGCATCGCAGGAACTTTTCTCGAAGGGTTGTCACCGCACTGAAGTACTTCATCATCATCTCATCCTTCGCTCGGTAGTCATTATTCACTTGGTTCACTATTAATTGAGTCACTGTAAACGAGCAAAGATTTGATCTCGAGTTCTAGTGCTACTCTGAATCCTTGTATCAAGGTATTAGGGCCTCATACTCAACAATGTTGTTGGTGGCGCAGAACCCGAATCTTAAAGCTAACTGCGTTTTCGTTCCATTTGGAGCTTGAAAGACTATTCCTGCTCCACTTCCATGTCTGTTGGATGACCCGTCGATGAAAAGCTTTCACTCTAGGGCCTGCGTATCGACTACCGACGCCTCCAAGGAAAACCCAGGTGAATATGTCAGAGTATTGCTTTAAGAGGTTCACTAACTCCAAGCGGATATCGGTGGTGAGTGTCATCTCGATCAACACAACTTTATGAGGTTCGTCCTCCCGGAGTAAAACTCGCTCAAGGGGTTCCATGGGGTTCCCAGAATGTTTGGAAGGTTTATCCCTTGGGTCAACATTGGAGACTTTAACTCCAGTGAGCTCCTCGTTCTGTTGTTGTTGAAGCAGGACTCTGAGGGATCTTCTGAATCTCTTTCTAAGCTTCTTGTTTCCCCGCTTGGTTGTACCATCTACTGTGACCACCGGAGAGTTCCCGGTGGTAGCGGCTAAACTCTGCCCTATCTCCACACATCTTTAGTATTCTCCTTGATCTGCTTTCATCTCCCCTTCTCTATTATCGGTTGGGAACTTCACTTTCATGCAGTAAACACTGCTTATCGCTCGTAACTCGTAGAGAGTTGGTCTTCCCAACAATACATTAAAAGGGAAGGGTATGTCTATGACCTGAAACGTAATCTAGAGAGTTCTAGTTTGGGGTTTAATGCCAAACTTGACGGGGAGGTCCAATTGCCCTAAAGGTTTGGTTCTATGTCCACATATCCCCCTGATGCAATATCGAGTGGCTTGCAACTGCTTAACCTTGTAGCCCAATCGTTTGACGACGTCCCAATGTACGATGTCGGTGGAATTCCTATGGTCAATCAGAACTCTTTTAACCGTACGATTGGCGATCTTAAGCCATTACTACCAGGGCGTCAGGATGGGGATATCTGACCCCTTCAGCGTCTTCTAGGGAGAATGTTATTGGTGCCCAGTTATATGGTTGCGGTTTTGAACTCCCTACTATGCACACATCATGGGAAGGAGAACGGCCTCCGCCTTCTCCAGTTGATTCTGATATGATGTAATTTATAGGTTCATCATCATTAGACGGAGGTCCCTTGACCTCCTGTTTATCGTTTCCCCCTAGCTGAACTTTCATGTTGGAGTCACTGCGCATGCAGTTCAGTAGTTATCCGTTCCATATCAACTCTTCAATTTGCTCATTCAAATTGAAGAAATTCTTTATTTAATGCCCGTGATCATAGTGGAACTCGCACTGCCAACGTGGGTCCCTTTGCTATGGGGGGTGTCTTCATGAGACCAGACAGTCGAAGGAGATTCGCCACTCGAGCCTTTTCGAAGACTTTTTCCATTAGCAGTTTCAACGGCGTATATTTGTCAAACTTACTCCTTGGTAGTTTGGTCCTCTTGGCGGCCTGACCGATGTTCACTTGGGTGTATGCTTCTGGAGTTTTCAACTTCGTCTTCGCGTACTTGTTGAGCTAGGGTTTCTTCTGATTCGAGGGTGACTGGTTATCTTGACTTTTTCCTTTGATTTCGCTGATTTCTTCTGCAGTTGCATACTTTTTTGCGGATTCCATCAACTTCCTGTAAGAAGACGGTCCGTTCTTTGACAAGGACCAAGAGAGGCGTCCAGCTATCAATCCTTCCGTGAATGCCATTAAGGCTCCCATGTCGCTGAAGTTCTGCACCTGCCGCGCCGCATCTTGAAACCTCTTTATGTAGTCTCGGAGGCTTTCGTTGGGTTATTGCTTCACTGAGGCTAGATGAATTATGTGCCTCCTTCGGCGCCGACTACCCACGAATCCTATTTTGAACTCCCTCTAGAGCTTCGTAAAGTTCGCAATGCTCCGTCCTCGTAACCCACTAATCCATGTCCTCGCATCAGAGGGAATATCTTGCACTTCGGCGTGTCGGACACCCTTTGCATGTTCATCCAATCTAAGTACCCCTTCAAGTGGTTGTCGGGATCTCCGGTCCCGTTGTAACCACACATGCCATTCCTCAGTATCTTCATACCATGGGAGATCTCAACCAAGGATATCTCCTCAGTGAACGGGTTTTCGTGTTCCTCCCTTCTTCGAGCCACTCTGTTTCTTCCGTCCGCTCGCTCCTTTAGGTTTTCAACCTGGTTCATTAGATATCTCAACCACGGTTCTAAATCGGGGGGTTTGTACTACTCGATTCACTCCCCGAACTTCTTTTTGGTGGACTTCGTGATTTCCCTCAAAGGCTTCCCTCGGAGGGTTCACCCCTCGGTACCTTACTCTTTGTCTATCTGCAGGGTCTGGAATGTAGTCATCCCTATCTTCACGTGAGCGAGTTACTCCTCCATCCCGCTGTCCTTGCTTTCGGAGCGGGTGATCGAAGTTTATTGGTTCATCTCCTCCCTCTGACCAATCTCCGCTATCGTTCCCCCTTCCCTCCCACGCTTGTCCTCGATTGTACCTCATCGGAGTCGGCTCCACGCCCGGCTCCCATCATGTTTATAACTCATACTAAGTTTTGGGTTAGGGCATGTTCCTGTGTTTCCAAGTTTCTAATCTGCGGATTATCTGGTAGAGGGTTGAACTGCGACACAGGCGGCGGTTGTGGGTTCTGCGGATAGTGGTATTGGTAGTTGTCATACGGATATCCCCCTTGCACCGATGGTGGCATTCCATGGTAAGGGTCTAGGTACGGCGGGTAGTAATTAGTCAGAGGATAAGCTGGGTACTGCTGGTAATATTGATGATCTCTAGGTGGTGGGTCAGGCTGACCCTCAACGTTTCCGTGCTATAAGTAATCTGCGTTGACGTTCGGCATCTCATGACCATCATTCTGATCATCCATGGTTTTCCACGGAGGCGTAGTAAGTTCACGACTTCCTTCTAGCGCCTACTGTTGAACCTTCGGTTGGTTGAAACCTTCGGTGGATGTGGAATGATCGGTCATTTATTTTCATATATTTATGACCCTTAAACCGTATCTTTTAATTGTATTCTTGAGTATTTTTGGTGCTTTTGATGTGCTTTCCTCTAGTGTACAGGTAATAAGGTTTTGTGCGTAATTGAAGAGTTTTGGTGGATTAAATTGAAGATTTTGGGAGTGCACAGCTGTCATCGTTGGAGGCTGCATAAATTTCAGAGGATGAACTGGATTTTCGAGGCTTTGTATGTATGGAAAGATATAGATGTCTACTTTCCAATAATTTTACGGTTCGTAATTTGGAGGTTTTCTAGAGGAAGTTATGGTCATTTTCGTCACAGTGCGCAATCTTAAAATTTGGACCAGTGCGCACCGCGACCTTAGTACAGCGACCATAGGTCGCGATACGCCGGTCACGATGAAACATCAATTTTTAGCAGTGAGCACCGCGAGCACAGTGCCGCTACCAGTGGTAGCGACCCACGGTCGCGATGGCGACACGAGAAACCTTATTTCCAATATCTATAAGTAGAAAAAGGGCTCTAAAGAGAGGGGATTCAGCTAGGGCTCTAAGGAGAGGACCAAGAGGAGACCAAGAGAGAAGAAAAGAGGCAAAGAGGGGAGAAGAAGATCACCTTGAAACCAAGAGGGATTGGATTCAATCCTTGAGCCAAAATCTCACCATCAAGCTTGGATTTGGAGAAAGTGGAAGTTAGACAAATTCCCAATGAGGAGGAGGACGAAAGTTCATCACACCTAGAGTTTTTCTATCCCTTTCCTTCTTTATTTTCATGCTTGTAACTCTCTTTATTAATTGGAAAACATGTTTAGTTGTAAATCTTTGATTATTAACTAAATTTGTAAGTTAGGGTTTTGATGGATCTTATTCTATGATGATTGAATGAATTGATTGTTTAATTTGTTGTGGTTGATTATTATGTTGTTGAGTGGTATTATTGTGCTTAATACTTTTGAATGTGAAGGCCTACATTTAGATAATAAATTAGTTGTGTGTTATGTACCGAGAGGAGACGCCCACCACGTGCTCGATATAATGTCCACTACAAGTAGAATTAGATAGAGATATACTAATTTGCTTGTGTGATCACATAGGGTGTTTATTGTGACTAATGCATTCTCATGCACTTGGATATACCATCGAGAGATAGGATATTAGTGTATGTGTAATAGGTCCGATTTACCTCGAGAGGGGACTTTGGATAAATTAGATAAACACGGTCATCTTCATGAATAATTAGACAACAACAATGTGCTTTCATGGAACTCAATTGGATGGATTAGGTGAATTCAAATACCCTAACTAATCTCTCATATTGGTTGTTTGCTTTATTTTTATGTTTTTATATTTTTATCTTTCAATTCGATCGATTAAAATCTTTCGATTATCCAAATAGAAATAGGCTTGGTTAATTTTAGTACTCAACGCCTAAATATCCCTGTGGAGACGATAATTTACTCATCATTTTATTACTTGTGCCGACCCCGTATACTTGCGGGTACAAAAAGGCGTGTCATGGAACCTTCAGCTATCGAGCCTGAACCTGCAAAAATGTAAAACGTGAGAATAAGTACCGACTGTGAGTCGGTACCACCCTCCGACGCTCAAGTCAGTATGTGAGTAATCTGGACTCTCTAACACTGAGCTAATCTAAATCCTACTTCTCAACTTGCTCTCATCCTTTTTTTCTCAATTCCTTTCAGTATTTATAGTGATATTAGGTACTGTTACTGACTGCTGGTATTGACACCTGGCGATTCTGATTGATTTAAGAGCATCTCCAATGCTATTATGCATTTGGAGAAAATTGAGTGCCACATAGGATCAATATTGAAAAAGTTAAGAAAACATTCTCCAATGCAATTATCTAACTTTAATAT